>JANSTX010008845.1:0-19361 GCA_027564355.1 Penthetria funebris | reverse complement strand
TATAATGTATTTATTTATTTATTTATATGTCTGGTTAATTAATTAAATTTAATAGCTATCACTATCAATATCATGACCACCACTATTATTATCCATACCAATAATATTATGATGACCACTAACACGTAATTGTAATGTATCATCATTACGTTCAACTAATTGGGGCAATTCATTATTTGTATTATTATTATTATTATTATTATTGATAACAATGACATCACTATTATTACTGCCACTAGTAATATTATCAACAGCACTAGCACTACCACTACTACCACCAACACCACCTAAAGTAATATTACTAGTACCAGCACTAGTGTTATTGTTATTATTATTATTATTATTATTATTATTTTTACTATTATTATTATTATTATTATTATTATTACTATTATTATTATTATTATTATTATTATTACCATTTCTATTATTACCAGTTCCCATTATTTCATCAATAATACCATCAATATCTGGTGGTGGTACATATTGTTGTTGTTGATCAGTTGGTTCTTGTTGAAATGGTTGCTGTTGTAAGTTACTACCACCACTGCTATTACCACCACCAGCACCACCACCACTACCACTGCCACCACCAACACCACCACCACCACTAGTACTAGCACTACCATCATATGAATCTTTAACTTGATTGTTTGCACCCTTTGGATCCAAATCGGTGGCCCAACTAAAATGCATTAATGCCAAATCAACATTACCAATTTTTTTATGTATTTTACCAATTAAATAATAAACAACCGATTCTTTAGGCACAATTTCTTTCAATTCCTCCAATTCATGTAATGCCTCATTATATCTACCCATTTGAAAATACATTGAACCACGATGAAATTTACATAGTGGATTTTTTGGATCAATTTTTATTGCCACATTTAATGTTTGCCATGCTGAATCAAGTTTTTTTAAAAAAAATTGCATAGCACCAATATGTACCATAATAACCGAATTCTTTGGATTTATACGTAATGCATGTTTATAATGTATTTCGGCTAAATTATAACGTTCCTGTTTTGAATAAATTGTACCAATGCCAAACCATGCATTATAGTGACGTGAATCTTTTAAAATTGCTGTACGAAAACATGACATAGCCTTTTCCAATTCTTCGGTTATAACCAATTCGTGACCCAATAATGTATAACTATAGGGAAAATCTGTATCAACTTGAACGGCACGTTCAAAAAACTTTATTGCCGTTTCATGTTCCTTGTGCAATGAAAAACAATTGCCAGCCACACACCATGTTATCGGTGATTGTTTATCAATTGACATTAAATCTTGTGCCAATACCGATAATTGTACTTCACGTTGTAAATGCCATAATGCTGTACTAAAAATTTCCATATGTTGTAAACGATGTGGTTCCTTTTTATGAACTTCTTGATAGATTTTCGATGATTCCTCATAATTACGCAATTCGAAATGGGCACGAGCAATGTGCGATTGTACCCAACTACTAAAATGATGACGATTTGGTATATTATTTGTAAAATATTCAATTGCCTCATTACAATTATATTGCATTAAATTTAAATAGCCATTACCCAATTGACGTAATAATACCATTAAACCGTTTGCACTTTGTTTTTTGAGATTCAAAATGTGTTGCATTATTGTTTGAGTTGTATTTATATTATTATTAATTAACACTTTATTATCAATTGTTGTACCATTTGATGATGATGATGTTGATGATGATGATGATGATGACGTTATTGTTTCAATTTTTTCTTTATCTTTTTTATTATTATTATTATTACTAAAAACAATATTATTATGATTATTGGGATGATGATGCTGATAATGTTGATTATGATGATGACGATGATTTAGATTTTGTTGTTTTGAATGTAATTCATTTAATGTTGTATTATTTAAATTCATTTTTGAAATACGTTGTTGTTGTTTTGTTTTACGTAATGGTGGTGAACGGGGTATTGTTAATTTATTTAAATTTGGACTTTTATTATTTTCTTTAACTGTATAACTATTATTTGTAAACAGTCTTGAACTACGTCGTACATTTTGTCCACTTAATGTTGTTGCTGTTGATGATGTTGATGTTGTTGTAGTTAATGATGATGATGCAGATGATGATGTTATTGTTGATGATGTTAATGTTGATGTTCCTGATGTGATATATGCATGTTGTAATGATGACGGTATTGGTGTCATTAACATAGTTGGTGATTGTTGCTGCTGTTGTTGTTGTTGTTGTTGTGTTGTTGCGCCCGCCAATGTTATAATTGTTGCCGATGGTGTACGCGGTGTTGTTATATTACCAGTTTGGCTAAATATTTTACTTAACTGTAATGGTGTATTATTATCTTTGCGATTTATTGAATTGGAAATTTGTTTTAATTTTTTACCACCAATTGTTTTTTGTTCATCTTTATTTGATTTTATTGTTGACGATGTATCAACAAACATTGATTGCTGTTGATATTTTGGTGTACAAAATTTTGTTGACGATTCATTATTTATTGGTGTATTTATTAATGGTAAAATACCAAAACTTGGTGTTGATGGACTTAAATTTGATAAATATTTGAAATTTTTACGAAACGGTGTACTATTACCAATGCTATCAACATTGTTGTCGCCAATATTATTTTCCGTTAAATTATTATTATTATGAAGTAATGGTGTATCATCAATTGTTGTCATATTATTACCAATGCCACCACCACCACCGCCGCCACCCCGTATTAATGGTGCCGCATTTACTGGTATAATATTATTTATAGGTGTTGTTAATATTGTAGTATTATATAAATTATTACTTGTATTTAATAAATCAATATTTTCATTGCCAAAAAAATATGCTGCTGTTGTTGTACTATTATTATTATTATTATTTGAATTATTTGCATTATTATTTAAATTACTATTAATATTATTATATATGTTACTTTGACAAGTTTTAAATATGTCTGGATTTGTTAATTGAAATATACTATTTGGATCGGGATTATGACCACGATTACATAATTCAGTAAATGAATGCCATAAAAATGGATTCAATATTAATGCACGGCTATTTGCTTCGGCAGCAATTTCATGACGTTCAGTTTGTGTACAAATTTTTGCAATTAATTGCAATGCAAAACATGCAACATCTCCAAATTCTTTACATATTTCATCTAAATGTTTAATATCAGTGAAATTTTCATTTATTAAAGCTATCTCAACGTCACCATATCTAAAAGTATAGAAACAAAAATATTACGTTTAATATAAATTACAATAAAAAAATAAATAAATTATTACCTTCTTAAATCTAATGCACATTTTGCCAATAAATACCGACATTGTGGTGATTTTGTACCATTTCCATATAATAACCAAAATGCTTGATGTATTTGGTTTGATCGATAATAACACGTTGCTAATGTAAACATACTTTCGTCGGTGTTCACTAAAAAAATAAAATCATATAATTTTTGAGTAAGGGTAAGAGTAAGAGATAATCAAGAGTAGATTGATGTACAAAGAATAATATGCCACATAGAAGATAATGATAAGATAAAATGGTATGAAGATGGATTGTAGTAAACAAATTCTGACAAATCCATTTATATGGGTAACCGTCTAACATAAGTAAGTGAGAAATATACCAGAAATTTAATCTGAATTAAACATTTTCTTGATTTGAAGATCTAACTGATAGTTTGGAAATTATGTTTTGTTTTTTTTTTTTAAATTAAATTTATTCTTTACGGAGTGGCACCCTTTAATGTTTAAAACACAAAATAACTTTTTATTGCTCCATAATAACGTCGAAGGACGAGGATATGACCGCAGGTATTTGTGAACATTTGAATTATGTCGAGAAAGCCAATGGTGGTCGCCCTAGTTCATATATGCGCGTCTTGCCTCATTAGAGGCCTTATAAATATGTTCGAGATTAAAATATTTCTAACAAACAACATAGTAGTTTTATATTGAAGTGTATTCCGAGAGAATCAAGACCCGAAAAATTGTGCAGCAAATTACCATCAAATTGTATAATTAGTAGTTTCGGAGCGTTTGGACTTATGTGAGAAAAGTGCATCTTATTAGATATGAATATAAAGAGATTTCTCCATCCTAAATCTCAAATTAAATTTAAAACGTTGTTTCGAGTATTGTCCATATCATTGCGATACGATTTGACCATGACCCAGAAATAATAAGAATGATGCAGCGTGCAGTCATCAGCGTAGCTGTGAATGTGGGCTTGCAGTTAGTGATAAGAGGTCATTAATGAAAATTAAAAATTGTGTAGGAGACAACACGGAACCCTGGGGAACATCTGCATTAAATTGAAAACCATCAGAAGTGACGGTATCAAGAAAAGCCCGATCACCTCCATAAATGAGTGGCATATGGCATAGAAAAAAAAGGAGAAAAGTAACTGCAGGAACTTTAAATTAAACGTCTTCCGAAAAACAATCCTACCTCAGCCAATTTTTAAATAAACTGCTAGCATACAAGCACACCATAAATTAACGTATTTAACTGTTACTCGTTGCTTATACTAGTTAGTTTTAATCATTGATAAGATGAGGCAACATACAGAAAAAAAATATTTTACTGGAAACCGCGTTACTATCTTCAATTAATTGTCAATCACTTTCAAAAATATTGATAAGAAAAACTTAAAATGTACAAATAAAAAATTAATAATGTACATAATTTTAAGTAAATAGAAATACGGTAATTGGATTTAAATGATATCCCTTCTGATCTTTGGCAATAACTGGAAATTAGTTTTGAATAGTTACCAAACTTATTAAATAGAAAAACGGAATTGCGATGCCAAATTCTTGTATATAAAACTATATCTTACTATTTTATAATCTCAAACTGCTATTTCAAAGATCAAAATTAACATCTGAAATAATAATGGAACAATTAGCTGATACAATGTCAACGTTGGTATACATTCTCTGTATGAATTCCATTAGTCCACATCAGAATTGTACAGTACAGTTTTATTCATCGGTTATTGCCAAATTTACATATTTCGGATGAGTTAAAAAAACAAGTAGTAAAGTCGATACTGACATTCAACATCTTTCAACACCAGTAGATAATTTTTGAAGTTTAGCGGGTGATGATCAATGTGATAAAAAAATGTCATCAAAATGTGTTAAAAGATGTGTGAAACAGAAGTTGTTCAATCAACAATGACTTACGGTACTGAATTTACAGCAAACTACATCATATACAAAAACTATATACAATCGTATTGAAACTGTTGAGATGATCATATATTTGAAGTAAATTAAAAAGCATCTCCTATTAAAATTGCTCACTCATCCTAATCTAGGATTGTATGATTACGTAATGGTGCGAACAAATGTGGCAATCAATAAAGCTACTAGGTAATCAGTTGTTCAAACATGCATGGCAGAAACTTGTAAAATAAAAAAAAAAACAAAAAAAATTGAAGAAAAAGAGTACCAAAGAAATTGTTGACCAAGGAAGATGAAAAAGAATTAGATTATAAATTTCAAATCAGGAAATAAAATACAATAAACATCTAAGTTGCTCAACATTTATCCATAATTCAATGTGATGTTTGATCACCGGTACATTGAGCTCAAGATATGTTAATTTCTGGAGGCAAAAAATACGATCTCTGTGTGTTGGGTATCTTCATTGTAAAATATCTCACTAATATATTAAGGCGTTTTGTACTAATGCACCACTCTAATAAATTATTTACACATAGAATTGGAACAATTAAAATTGATTTTACACATTTTTTATAAATTACAATTATTACCAGTTACTTGCACACATCAGAAACATCAATTTAACATGGTAGTGACGCGAGTCCCATGCACTATGATAAGTTAGTTAATTTTGGCTGAAAAGGAACGTGCTTTGCTAAAAGAATTCACTAAAAACTTTGCTAATCTTTTGATTTTCTATTTTATTGCACAAGGTAATTCTTTTTTCTTTTTTTTTTTCCTATATGGCAAACAAATGAATTTGTTGATGAAATGATGAAATGTTCAGTGTACTAGACAAAACACACATTAAAGAGTCAATAATTGATGAGAAATGAAAAAAAGGGTTCAAAGTTTTTATGATTTGCTCACAGTGTTATCGGCAAATGATATCAAAGGGAATCAGGATTTTATATAAAAATTAATAAATTTTACCTTCAGAATGTAATCTCTCGGCTAAAAATGTTGCATCTTGATAGGCATAATGATTCAAGCAATGCCAGATGGCAGCCTAAAAAATATAATTTTAAAATAAAAGCAAAAAAAAAAAACAAAACACTGTTTTATTAAATGGGGGCGAATAAACCAAAGGGCATAATAAATTTAATATATTTTTTTTTTATTTTCTATTTATTCTAAAAATTATTTGTTGAAAAAACATAGTTTGTCTAATTAAAACAAAAAAAAAAAAACAGAAAATCAATTAAAATTTTGACATTTTTTTTTTTTTTTACTCAATTAGAAAAATGATAGATTGGGGAAAAAAAAACTGCAATTTATTTTTTCCATTCAACATATCATTGACAAGAGACACCAATAAATTATCATATTTTCACTTACTTGTACTGGTTCTTGAATAATCATAATTTAATAATTTTATTGCTAAATGTTTTTGTTCAGTATTTAAATAACATTTTTTTAAAAAAATATATATAATAATTAAATTAAAAGCCACTTTTTATTCAATAAAAAAAAAAAAATTGAAACTGAATATGAAATATATACATATACATGTTTATATAGATATGTTAAATTTTTAACATTGAACATATTCATTCTAATGAAAATGAATATTTGTATTTACAGTGTATCTGTCAAACTTAACGATACAGCATTGGCCATTGATGGCATTTAATTTTATTTAATATATATATATATATATATATATCGTTGCATTCTATGTACGAGTAGTTAAAAAATTTTATTTTGGAGACTATCGCATGCGCATTTCTTTTTTTCGGATAAATTAATTTACATTTTTATGTCATTCCCACAATTTTATTCTTTCTTTTTTCACATTATATTCTCTTGTTGTAAACAATACTTTTTATTTATTTATGTTTTATTATAAAATCAATTATATAATTGCAATGCAAAGTAAGTAAATATTAATGTTATTATATAATTAGTTGTGTTTATTATGTTATAGAATTTTTTTTTTTTTAAAAAATACTATTAAATTTGGCATTAAATTAAATGTGCTTTTTTTACAAAAAAAAAAAAAAAAAAAACCCTAACAAAAATTGAACGTATCGAAGCATCAAAAAAAAAAAAAGAAAAAAAACTGTTTTCGGAAAACAAAATTTTGTTTCATAAAAAAAACATTAATTTTTTATTTGTAGTTTGTAAACAAATAAAATGACCTTATTTTATTAAACTACTATAAAGTATAAGAGTAAAAGTGGATAAAAATGTAAAAATGAGTGGTCAATGAACTTGCAAATGTATTTAATGTAAGTAGAAATGTTTATTATACATACAGAAATTTATTTGAGATATGCAAAGTATAGCAAGATAAGGGAATATCATAACACAATTGTGGCAACGTTAACCTGTATAACCTCAATTTTTGGCATCTTTTACGATACCAAAAAGTTCAACAGTTTTTTTTTCTTTAGAAGTGTACATATTGGATGTGTTTATCATCTTTATCTCGGTACACCAGCTACGAATATATTTGGCTTTTTTTTTGTACTGAAAACCCCCCATTCAAGTTTTGAATAGAAAGTGAAGAATATGTGATAGGTTAACAAAATTGTAATGTGTAAATGTTAACAAAATATTGAATTCGACAGGCATAATCGTGTTCATCATCATTTTCAGAGTTTCATTTAAATTCAATGATAAACGTTTAGATGTGTGTGTCTCTCTGTATATTTAAAAAATTATAAATTTTAGTCAAACACCACGTTTATTCATTACAAAACCTATTGCTCATTAATTTATAGTAAGTTCTGTTGTCGAACTATGTGTTTATTTTGCTAAGATTACCATTTTTTGCAGTTCATTGATCATTTTTTTTTTTTTTTTTATTAATTAATTTTGAAAGCACATTTAAAATTCCAACGTAAGCCAAAACATTATTGCCTTTCTGGTTATCAAAAAATGTCATAATAAAATTACAGAAATCGTTGCTAAGTTTAATTTTGTTGTCCAACAAGTCGCAAGCACAGTTAACGTTGTGTCTCGTCTATTAGTGCAGAAGCAATTTGTTCCGCTGATAATAGTGATTTGTCAGTAGTTCACAAACGGCTACGAATGTTGTGTCATAAAACAAACACAATGACTATAAGAAAACGAATTTATTAAACTGGAACTCATTATATACTTCTGATTCGCAGGGTTACTAATTTTTCTCATTTTTATAAACGACCTTCCTTCATTTATCTCATATACATATTCACAGTTATGCCGATGATAACAGTCTGAATCATTTCGATTTTTTTCAATAAAAGACTATTACGATCATCAGGTGAGCGTAAAATATATGTACAAATATGCACTCCCGATATTGTCTGTTGTCGCGCTATAAGCTGAATGTTCCTAACTCAGTAATTCAATTAGTTGGTAAGTCCGCTCTCTAATACCTCAGGTTTTGTGTCTCTTGTAATTCATGTTATTAATTGACTTCTATCTGGAATGATCACATGCTTAATGTGGTAAAAGACGTTGCTGGACGATTTGCTTTCCGCGTTAGATGGTGTTGAAAATACTTTAGTTCGGGCTAACATTGCTATTATATATAAATCTTGTATAAGACCTCTAATGAAGCATGACTCCCATTTATGGATTGGTGCTGCAGCGACAACCACACTTCACTTCCTCAACAGAAATCAAATGCAAGTTTTTCGACTTATAGGTGATATCAAAACTCACTGACCAAATTGTTTCACTTCAGCACAATGTCACAATTTGGGTGCGTAACTTTATTTTATAGATACTTTCATGGTGATTGTTCTGCTGAGATCGTTGATATCAAGTCTGATTTTCGGGTATGATCATTCAAGGGAGGGGGAGGGGTGGTACTTCCTTAAAAATTGCTTTGATATGTTCTGCACAAAAATCACTGACCAAATTGTTTCACTTCAGCACAATGTCACAATTTGGGTGCGTAACTTTATTTTATAGATACTTTCATGATGATTGTTCTGCTGAGATCGTCGATATCAAGTCCGATTTTCGGGTATAAGCATTCAAGGGGAGGGGTGGGCGTGCAGTTCCTTAAGAATTGCTTTGACATATAAAAAAAATACATATTACTTGACGTTGTTGTTCTGCACAAATAATTGCAGAATCAACTTGAATGTGTCTCTCGTATCCTAATGATATTATCAATTATAAATTAAATTACTAACATTTTGAATTTTCTTATATTTTTAGATTATCAAACGCCGCATAATGAACCACCAATCATTCAAAAATACAACAATTTTCATATGTTCATCTTGCAATTATGTATTCAAATTATTGATTATCACATATAAATGTATATAGGAAAAAAACACAGTTTGTTTAATATTTTGTAAATTAACAACTACAAATAAGTTATACCACAAAAAAATATAAATATGGCATCCGAAACACGTACACAAATTGTTTTAACATTTATGAATGCCCTAAAAAGTGTTGATAATTGTATAAATTTTGAAATTTCCAATTGGTTGGATAAATACAATAATAAACCGGGATTAGAGAATTTCATTGAAGCTGGCCATTTAATAATAAGTGCAGCGAAAATTTATGGCAAAAAAGTTGATTATTTACAAAATATTGTTTTAAATATGGAAATGGAAAATAAATTATTAGCATCAACAACAACATCTACAACAGTTGAAACAATAGATCAACAACAACAACAAAATATGGTAACAAAAAATAGTGTGGAATTAATTAGACAACAAAATAAAAAAACATTTAATAAATCATTTAATGATGATGACGATGATATTGAATTTAAACCGAAAATATTAAAAATTATTTCAAAGGATAAATTAATGGAAACCTATAAAAATATTGAACCAAAGATGATGGCAGACGATGACCACCACCAACACAATCATCAACAATCACCAGAAAATCATAAACCCAATCAAAATAAACGAATTTACAATCGCATCAATTTAATACAAAAAAATAAATGCTCATCATCACCATCATTATTTGGCAATCAATTAATATTTGATAAAGATTTTAATGAAGTTGAATTTCGACGAAATTTTAAATTATTCATGAATTACATAAATCATGAACAAAATGTTTTATTAAATAATTTTGAATATGATCGAATATTAAATACAGTACAGAAAAATCAATGGAATTCAAATGGAAGTGGTCACATTAATGGTATTGATGATAATGATGATGACAATGATATAAATGATTTAAATGATTTCAGTACATATGGTAATAAAAAACCATTTAATTGTTATCTATCAGCACAACACATGAAAAATAAATTCGATTTGGATACAATCAATGAAAATGATTGTATTAATTTAAAAAAATATGAACATCACATTAAACATATAATTAATATGACCACAGATAGTTTATGTAATTTAAAACATGGTAAATTATTAAATAAAATATTAAATGGTGATGGTTGTGATGATGGTATTGTTGATGATCATAATAATATAATAAATAAAAATAGTACTAATGAAAATTGTAATGATCAAATTGATACAATTAATGATAATAATTGTTCAATAATTGATTTATCTAATACCGAAATTATTCCATCATCTGACGATATTATCAATGAAACACAAAATTTAAGTGGTATATCGTCAGATGCAATCAATTCAACAACACAAATTAATCAAAATAATAAACAAAATGAAATTATAGATAATTCGGAACATTTTAATGATTCACAAATTATTAGTGATTTAGAAAATTTTTCACAAATAATGGAATCACAAAATTTTACCGATAATTGTTGTTCCCATAATGAATCACAAATTATCGATACTACAATTGAAATAATTTCCGATTCAATAACACCGAAAATGATTATGGACAATATGCCAATTGTTGTTGATCAATTAATGTTAAAACCTGTCATTGAACTTTGTGATATTTTACATCCATTAAATAAATTTATGAGCATCGAAGAATTTACAATAAATGTAAAAAATCTATTTGTTATCGACCAAACATATTTAACATTACATCAAGATTTTGATTTGCCATTGTACATAAAAATGAGACCGTTACCATTAAAGACCAATATATTTGGAATACCTGAACAAAAATTAAGAAAAACAGTAAATTTTAAATTACCCGAAGAATTTGATACAATGTGTTATAATAAATTTAAACGAAAAACAGACTGTCCATTAACATCAAATATGAATAATCCATTTGGTATGTTAATGCCAAATTCAAAAAAAATTCGAATAAATAATGGTCTTTCGGATGATGAATGTACAAATCAAAGTTTTCATAGTACAAGTACAATTAGTAAATTTTATGGTTTCAGTGAAAGTATGTTAGATTTATCGAATATTGGTGGTGGTGATGGTAATGATTTTGTTATGAAATCACCAAGGAAATTATCAACAATATCGGCATCAGATGGTGAAAAAATACAAATTGATAACGAAATTTTACAAACACAATTAGACAATATAACACAATCATCTTTATTTTCACATAATTCATTATCATTAATAGCACCATCATCACCATCACCATCATCATCAAATGATAGAATAATTGAAAACAATAATTTAAATGACAGTACATCAACAACATTGCCATCAACTGTGGAAGATGAACAAATTTTACCAATAATTTCGATAATGACACCGGAACAAATAAATTGTGATAAAACAAATATAATAAATAATGGTGGTGATGATGTACAATCATTTGTGGATTCCGGATTTGTTGAAAGTTATACAAGTGAAATGAGTGCAAGTAATAATGAACGTACATCTTTTGAAACAATACCAACCATTGATACGATATTGGAAAATGATTTACAAATGCAATCAGTCAAACAATCCGATGACATCGATAATATGTATTTAAAACGTATTGAAGAAAATAAAAATATGACCGATAGATTAAATAAATGGCATAATAGTTTAAGACATATATTAGCGGTGTCCAAGGATAAACATCATTTTGATATTCATGAATTGGGTGACGATATTATTAATGTATGTTTAAATGCAAAAAATAATGTTTGTAATATACAACAATTATTGACACCTCCATCACCATCATCATCATCATCATCATCATCATCATCATCAGCAGCAGCAGCAATAACAACAACGACATCGACAACAACGACAACAACAACAACAACTTGTACATTTGCCGATGTATTATCAACAAATAAAAAATATTCAACTGCTGCATATTTTTTAGCCTTATTACAATTATCAAATACAAATAATGTGCAATTAACAACGGATAAACCAAATCAGGTTTATCCATACAATAAGGTGAAAATAAAACTTTTATCTGAAGTTCATCCCAGATTTCGAGGCTAGTGAAGTTTTGTGAATGGCTGGCGGGTAAACAAACAAACAAAAAAAAAAACCAAAACTACAATCTGTAAATAGACAGTGCACTATGTGTGATTTATCCCAATGTTTTAATTGATAAAAATCGCTATCGTGTTATTGTTTTAATTTTGTTTAAAAAAACCGTATGATGGTACTGTGTAGTAACATCATATGTCTAACATATAATTAACAGTATTTTAGAAAATTAATGTAAAGTATAAAATGTAAATGTGTGTACAAAGTTACAAAATTTAGTTAGTAAGAATTAAATTTAACAAAATTATAAATTTAGACATTTAAGTACGACATAGTAGAATATAATATAGCAATCAATGTATAACATACATACATATCAATGTTGCATCGTATAATACAGCAGTAAAATGAATTTATGTTTACAGTTAATACAGGTAATGACTTTTTGCAGTTTAGTGTCATCGATATTATTGAATACTACACGTATAATGACAATGTGCAATAACTCTGCAATTTGTAATATTTTACTTGAAAACGTACATATTTATTTGTAAAAGGACAGAAGGACCAGAATTTAACGTATATATGCTATTACCATTTTATTTATTTTTATTATATTATTTATATATTCTTTCCTATATTTATCATTATCATTATCATCATCATCAAAAGCATTATCATCATCAAAAACATTATAATAACAACAGTTACATTGGAATCACTGCAGGTCATAGGACAATTTCTCTATATTTCAATTGTTACACCTATTAATCTTCATCATCTCGATGTGTGTACTTCTCTACTTTACTATATACAAAGCTATTGCCAAATCATATTTATTTATTAACTGATATTCATTATGTGTTTAACAAGTGAAACAACAGGTTGTCTTTCATATTATGCACTTAGATCTGTTTTTTTTTTTGCTAGTTCATGTCTTATGTGTTAAGTAAATTAATAAATGTCATCTTTGATAATTTAAATTAATTATTGAATTTGATAATAATAAAATACGATGTATATTGGTTGTGAATCCATTCAAACATTCCTCCCCGTTGATATAATATTACGGTTAAACTCAAATGTTCTGAATTTTTAGTCTATGTGTACTGGCTATGGAAATGCTTTTTGTAGAGGAATTTAGAAGAAAGTAAATCTGATTAGTTTGACCATTACATTGTCTACATGTCACATATAATATTGATTTTAAGACGTATTTATTCCGTAATGTTTGTTCAGACAAGTCACATTTTTTGTAGATTAATCAATCTTTTTTTTTTTTCATTTTTTTCACTGTTTGTTTTGTATATTTGGTGGCCTGCAACCCTTATTGATGAGCCGATAAAATGATAAAATTGATGTGAAATGTCTGATTTTAATTGCAAACGATTTTCTAATTATTCTTTTGTTTGTGCCTATGTATTTTTGTCTTCTGTATGTCATTTTTATCAACAGCACAACAACAGTTTTATTGTTAGGATTTATTCAAAGTTAATGACACCACTATTGCACTGAATATTATGGTGCAATGGTGGTGCTTGTTGGGAAGCTGTGCATGAAAACATTTTTGAATTTACTTCAAACAAATAGTTGATATGTGATTGCACCAATTATGTACTACATATTTTATGGGTGCACCAACTGTAGTGGTTTTTTGTGGATGTGTACATTATACATATTTGAATTACTTTCAAATAGCCACCCGTAATAAGCACATGTGTATGTTTACAAAACCATATGGTCAACGGTAAACCTAATTATTATCTATAATTTTTCTTATTCAGTTCATTTATCATTATCGGCGCGGCGGTACAAGGAATGTCCACAAAATAAATTTAGATTTCCGAATGTGGAAAATGTACAATTAATTTTAGTTGTTTGGTTCAACATTTAAATAATTCTGTAGACTGGTATACATTGGTTCTCAATAGCCACCTTGTTGGTTGGGGATATAGTTTTTACTAATTCGATAAACACGACCGATTGTCTCTTTTTAACTCTGATCATCAGATGACAGATTACATATTGATATATTTTGTGATTAAGTTATCTGCGTGACACCTGCATGTTATTAGGACACTCCATTTATCACCAAAATATTACGATTTGGTTTTTATTTTGTAATTGATTCTACTGCATAAGTTTATATAGGATAACTATTGTCGCATACGTTCTTTGATATTTCATATGTGAAGTATCGAAATATTCATTTTGCTTGATCCTGTTTACATGTGCTACATTTTGTTTGTTTATCTCTGCTGATATTTACTGAAGTTTTTTAGTTGTTTTTTTTTTCTGTTATTTTTTGTTTTTTTAAACTATTCATATTTTATTAGAGACTTTGTTATACATGCCATTGTAAAATATAATATTGTCTGCTTATATTCAAGATTTATGTTCTGTATCCGTCAACTATATAATCCCAATTGAAATACAGTAAACTTTTATTAATTCATCGAGGTCCTTTGCATTTATACATACTTTTTTTATTTGTTATATTATTGTCTATTGTAAGTGGTGTTTTATTTTTTTTATTGAATTTATCATATTTGACACGTTTTTCAATTATCACTAAATAAGTAGTATTGATCAAAGTATCACATCCATTGGTGTATGTTATAGAGTAGAACATAATATCTACTTAGTTCTATTTCGTTCAGGTTTTCTCATAATCGATCGCTATTTTGATAAGTAGCAATTCATCAGCGTGTTAGATATTAGACAACATTTACCCCAGTAATATTATAAAAATTGAAATTATTATAATTATTCATTATTTGTCAAAACAATTCATTATTATAACATATAAGAGTCATGATATCTTTGTGTGGCCTCCAAATCGATTCTTTGATTGTGTCTTGTGTTTTTTTTTTTCTTACATCTTTAAGTATTCATATAACCATATGTATATTTATATATAAACTGGTGTGTTGTAGTAACTGTCTGATGATGAATGAATTAAACGATTAACATCTGTGTTATTCACTCCATATATGCCTAGATGTAATGTCTCTAGTAACTCTAATCATTACAGTATAGTTGTCAATTAATCTGTGATTAGATTTTATCTGGTACATTTAATAATCTGATAAAAAATATTTAAACAAATTATAACTAAGCAGGCGATCAGTATGTACAACTCTAATGAATTATTCAGATGTAGAACAAAACAATCGGACAGAAGACCTGTATAATTATTGATTTTATATTTTTTATTCGAAATTTTAAAATTATATAGTTGTTTGGCATTTGTTGAATGTTACAAGTGAGAATCATCACCTGTATATGGTGTTAAGATCGAGATGCTGATATGTAAGACAATAATCTTACAGATCAGCATGGTTTTTGGATGTGTGAACAATAAGCTTTGTATTTGATTCCATTCAAAAGTTGTTGGTCATGTTCAAAAGACTGCATTTCTAATGCGTGGTAAATTAACTGGCAACAAATATTTTTCTCCATATAACCTTAACCTTTGTGTAATGCCACACTCGAGCATAAAGTGTAAGGTACTCTTTTGTCTAGTCTCTAATATGTGAACACAGGTAACTTTCGAATTTGTCGACTTAACAAACTAACATTTCATTAATAAAAGATTTACGCACGTTATTCTGGGCATTAAAACTTACATTTACTTGATTATCGATTGATATAATAAGAAGACGTTACAACAGAGACTTACTGTAGTGTGTCGTTAATGTAAACAAATTGATTAAAATTTAAATTCTTTTTGCCTAATTTGGAAATTCATTAGTTGTTACCGGTTCTAATTACTTCTTCTGTTCATCGTTCAAAACGATTTAAAATCTGTGTTGTATTTACTAAATTGAATTTAAATTATAATTTGTGAAAATAATCAGACAAAAAAAAAAAACAAATAAAAATTCGAATTTAAATAAAAAAAAAATTTATATGAAAAATGTAAAAAAAAATTTACGAGCTACAGCAAAACTTTCTTCCCACCAAATACTTAGTTTTTTGAGCTGCCCATAAATCCAAAATTTCACCTTCATAGACCCTCAATTTTCCGAGATACAGAAAATTTGTGAAAATTTTCCAAAAATGTGTATCAAATTTTTTTTTTCATCCTATCGTCCTGTAATTTTGCATACACATAGATCGAATCCGTTTACATACACTTTGTTCGACACTTTTTTGTCTAACTGGTAAATTGGAAAAGTTATAATGAATTTTCCATTTTCCCAAAAAAATACAGACCCAATTTTGACCAATTATAACAATGACAAATCATTTAAGTACAAATTTTAATTTACTGTTATTAATTAAGTATTATTATTAATTTAATTATTTATGAAAAAAAAATTGGAAAATTTTATGGAAAAGTCGGAAAAATCAACATTTAATAAATGACATTTTGATCAAAATAATGGTTCCATTAAAGTGTGACAATTTCACTAGAAATTTTAATAAATAATTTTTATTTTATTTTTATAGTAAAATTCCATTCATTAGCTAATTGGTGAAAAAGAAAATTATTTAAAAATATTGATTTTTCCGACATATATTTAATTTTGAAAATTACATTGTAAATGAAAATTTCGAAAATGTAAAAATGAAATTTAATGTTTAAGCAAAACCGTTTTAATAAGTAAAACTAAAATTATATTTTTTAATAAAGATTTTTAAATGCTATTAAATGAAAATACAAAAAAAATGTTAAAATGATGTTTTCGCCTAGCTTTTCATGGGGAAAGTCTGTAAAAATTGGACTTTCCCAATTGAATTGCCCATTTTCCATTGAACTATTGGCCACCTAAATGGCATACATCTTGTTTATTTGGGCAGATCTTCATTTGTGGAAAATTTCATATTGATCAGAGCATGTTGCAAAAAAAAATCCAAGAGTTACCTCTTGTTGTTTAAAGGGCAAAAAATGTAAAAGTTAAATTTCGTTCTTTTTTATTCTTCATTTCCCAAATTTTTCTGTTGCTTCTGTTTTTTTATGGCACGTACCAGTCTTTTTTAATTAAAAACGAAATTAACACTAAAAGTGGCCGCCAAGCTACAGACTTGAACCCACAACACTCTACCCAAATACTACCGGAGACAAACTGCCGCCACTTAACCAACTGCACCATCACAACTTGATGTAATTTGTAGTTACAAGAGAGCTTATAAAGTCTTAAAAATAAAAAAAAGGAAAACTTTCTGCGTAAGTTAGTTACGTTGTTGTTGTTGTAATTATTTGGGTACTGTTTGCTGAATTCCAAAATCATATGTAACATGTAATTGGACGTATGACTCTAATTCCCACAAACAGTTTTTCTGTTGGATTTAAGAAGGGTGGGTGGTTGTTGGGGTTGGTGGTGATTTCTGATTCGTTTTTGTTTTTGGTAAATAAATATGAGGTTGTTGTTACTCGGGATTAATTAATAATTCAATACTATATTTTCCAAATGGTAAATTTCAATTATTAACAATAAATTAGGTATAGTCTGGGAATTTATGCCCCACCATCACTCTACTGAAATATTTATACTGTATAATCGGATAATGACTTTTCAGTTGGTAAATTTCAATGATAGTCATTTGAGTTCAACATTTGCATGTTACAACATCACATGCAAATTGGAAATAGCAAAGTAATATCCGTATTTCAATTCAATGTCGCCCTTAGTTTAATATATGATGGATTTTACTCCTATTAATAGGATAACGACTGGTTTTTTTTTTCCTTTTGCTTGTAAATTGAGGATTAAGAAAAAAAGAAAATTAATTAATTAAATATTTATATTTATTTTATTGCATTTATCATTCAATTCATTCATAATAAAATATTTTATGTTATATTTTGTACAGTTTGTAAATTTTACGGGTTTAATTAAAAAAAAAAAATATATTCTTGTTTGTAATTTTTAAATTTAAAAGAAAATAAATAAATTTTATATAACAGAAATTGATGTTTTTCATTAAAATTATGTGAAATCTTGTGTATTTTTAATTGGATCTATAATCTGACTAATGAAACAACAGGAAGTGTGCTTTTTTCTTTTTTTTTCTTTTGGTACTGTCTAACCTTATAGTCAGTTCAGTATATGTGACAGAATTTGTTAATTCATGTCATGCCAATATATTCATGAATTAAAATGTCATAATTTTGGCCGTTACATTTAGTATTGTCACATTATGTTGTTGGCCTGGTATTTGTTGGTTGGTGATATTGGAATTATTGTACAAGCATAAAATAGATGAAAGATCGTCAATAAATATTGACCTTGGTACATCTGTATATATATACATCTGTATATATACATCTATATATACTAAATTCCATTTAAACATTGTGAAATGCATTTTGTAGCATTTTTTCTACCAGGCTTTTTTCACATTGGATCTTTAAGTAAAAACTTTTATGTTTAATAAATAAACGAAAACTCTCAGATCGTCATCAGGCAACTATTCTATGTTTTATCATTGAATACTGATACGATTGAACGCCAACATCATTCGAACACGACCAAAATTAGCATCGATTGGTTTGCATTTTTCATTCACTTCGGCTGGGCAAAATAGTTAATAGTGTGTATATTACGAATAAAGTTTAAAATATAAATATTTTATATAAACTGTTTTTGTTGTACACTTAAGGCTAAAATGAATATAATAAATTAAATGTGTGTGTTGAAGATAAATGCAATAAAAAAAAAAATATAAAATTATATATAACTAAAATTAGTTTCTACATTCCTCCTCAAAATTATTTGTTTGTTGGTTTGTTTTTAAAATAAAATACAAGACACAAATTTGTTTTTTTTTTTTTAAATTAATTATTTGCATTTTTTTTATTTGTTTATTAATTTTTCTTTTATTTTTTTCTTTTTAA
>JANSTX010008834.1:0-19362 GCA_027564355.1 Penthetria funebris | reverse complement strand
TATACAAGAAATGAAAAACATTGTATCTACAATATTTGTACTTTTTCATGTTGAAAATTGATACGATAAAATAAAAATTCGATTAAAAAAAAATTAAAATCAATTTCAATTATTTCCGTCATCATTTGAACATTTTGTTCCACTATCGAATAAGTTTGTACATTTCTCATATTTCCAATTAATTACAACAGATGAATTCATAATCACCATCATTCCAACATTTACTCAACATTCACTTTCACGCAGGAGTACTGGACATCATATATTCCACTGGCAATTGATTCGTCATTACGGTTTTTCGGGAATATACCACGTTGATTTTGAATGTACTGCACACGAATGTGCCAAAATTATGTATAATGCATTAAAATAGTCCCGCCAAAATAAACAATGCTCCTTCGTTATTAGAGCTTTTGACCTCGGTTACACCAATGACGAAATTGTTCAGATGATTAGTGGCTAGATAGTACCTAAATTCTTTACTTCCTCAAAGTATAGTACGGTTCCGAAGATAAAATTACGGTCCTTCCAAAATGTGTAAACTGTGGTGGCGATTACACCGCTACACACCATGGCTGCAATTAATAAATGGAGTTAAAGACCGTCACGAATTTTGTTCAGATCTGAGCGCAATATAATTAATCAAGGCACGTGATTTGCCGAAGATATCGGTAACACTTGTCACAATTATTCCCTGAATGCAAACACACTCTAAACATCTCTAAACATCAAACATCGAAACATGACTCTTCTGCCCTAAAGTATTATAAATATTAAAGAATAACCAGCCTTACTTAAGTTCCACCTGCCCTTGGTATAATACCCTTTAACTATAAATTTACATTGATCGATATATTTTTATATGCTCCATAAGCATCGAAAGCTCGATGCGTCGTCATATCTGAAAAGGTTTCGCACAACTATTTGTAAACAATACGTTTTAATTAATAGAGGATTGTTTGAATTGAATTGAAAACGTTTTTAATTTTGTGTATTTATAAATACACTGAACTAAAACTTATGATGAAAGCAAAGAAAATTAAGTAAATGAAAACATTCAAAGGTTGTTTTTCAATTTTAAAATTGAAAAATTAAACAGTGATTTTTTGTTACATTTTTTAAAATAATTCTAAAGTCGTTTACAATAAAAATAACTATTAAGTGGTTAAAGTTTGTTTTATGTATTAAACTGATTTTAAATAAGAGAAACGTATAATTGGTAGCCAATTATTGTAGTCCCTGGAAATTGTTTAACGTATCATATTATAATATATAAATATTCATTAAAGAGAATTGCAACATAGTAGATATCTCGTTAACATTTGCATATATTTTTAATTATAATAATGAATATTCCTTCAAGACGATACACGAATGACCTCAAACAAAATGATCCCTTGAAACTTTGTTACCCGCCTAAAATTACAGGTATATAATACAAAAGAACAATATAATTATATATAATATAATTATATTAATCTTTGATATTATACACACAATTTTTATCTAAAGCGGAGTAAAAAGTACCTCGGAGGTACTTCAAGGAGTAATCCGATAAAGCTTGTACTCTCACACATTTTATCAATTATAATATAAAATTTTAAATTTGTATGTATTATACAAACAATTTCTATTTAAAAGTAGTAAAAATTTTGTATGGGAGGTACTTGAAGGAGTACTCTAATTTGCCTTATCTTCGAACTTTGCCAAATTAGATAAAAGTGTTACGTGCAAAATTTTATAGCGATAGCTCAAAACATTCTCTTTTGATATTATGCACCCAATTTATATCTAAAAGGAGTAAAAAGTTTCTAAGGGAGGTACTTGAAGGAGTACTCCAATTTTCCTCACCTTCGAACTTAGGCTCAGAAATCATATAAAAGTGACACATGCATAGTTTCATGAGAACATGTCAATGCAATCTCAAGTTATCGAGCGCAATATACATGGGAGGTACTCCAAGGAGTAATGCGATTAATCTTATACTCCAACACATTCTTTCAATTATAATATCAGTTATATATGTAAAATTTGAAGTCTCTATGTATTATACAAACCATTTTAATCTTAAAAGAGTAAAAAGATTGTATGGGAAGTACATGAAGGAGTACTCCAATTTTGCTCATCTTCGAACTTAGCTTCACAAATCAGATAAAAGTTACACGTGCAAAATTTCATAGCGATATCTCGACGCATTCTCAAGTTATCGTGCGCACGGACGGACGTACGGCCATACGAACGGACGGACGGACATGCTTAAATCAACTTTTGTTTCAATTATAAGCACTTCTGTGTAATTTTTTTTTCTGAGATGTTTATTTCTTGGCGTAACATGAACGGAATCAAAAACAATATATAGACCCTTGGAACTTTGTTCCCAGGGCCTAAAAATGATAAGTAATTTAAATTAAATAACGAGGGATTTTATAAAATTTCCTCCACTAAAACAATTAATTACACAATTGTCAAATTTGATAAAATTTTTTAAAATTTAAATTAAACAAACATTTTAATATATATTTCTCTTTAATTTAATTTGTTTATTATTATTGGCAAATGTTGTCAGCGAAATAGAGATTTTTAAAACCACCGATTTAACTCCATTAGATAATACAACAATACGCAGCACGCAGGCGGCCAAAGATAGGACCGGTCAAATCGTTAGGGGAATTATAATTTCCTGTCTGTCAGTAAAAAAAATATTCAAATATGGAGTTTGTAAATAAAAATTAACAAAGACTTCTTTCTTCTAGTAATGTGGATCCGTAATTTTATACTTATACTCTGTAAGATCAGAATAATTGCAAAATAACTAGTACCTAAGGCTGCAGAATATTTAAAAAAAAATCTATTATGGATCCAAGCACAATAAGGCAAATATATGATATATATATATAATATATAATATATAAACGCCATGCGTACCTAAAATATAAAAGCCTAAAAACCCCAGTAGAATACAGAGTATATAAACTCATTAGAAATAATGTCAAAATGTCAAAATAACTGTCGAAAGGAATACAGGAACCGTTTCAATAAAGACATGGAACGTGATTTGTATAGTGGAAAAAAAAATTTGGTCAAAAACAACAACAATGGTCTCTCCAATAGTGACTTCATGTTATTGTCCATGTTAGTATGTTTTGAATTTGACAATCATCTCGGATATCATCGCTTCTGATTCTATCTCTGAGTGAATGACCGGTGACGTAGTCCTTGTAAGTTGTTTAGTTTTAGCAACATGAACTTCTTGTTGTTCCAAACGACATCAAGAAGGCATCCATATATTGATACAGCCTTGTTGGTTTAATCTGTTTTGTCATTTTCCACTAGTGTGCATCTTATTGGTTCTTTGGATATATCAATTCATTTTGATTGAATTATATATCATTATCAATTGTCAAACATTGTCATCTTATTAATTTCTATTACTTAATCCATATCGACTATGACAAACATTAAAATGTTGATTGCTTTTCTAACGTGATCAGTTAGATCACATATAACGAGCCTAGATTCATTTAAAGGAAGTGTTAAAAGTCTGTTTTCGTAAGCATATACAGAAATACAATCTTTTTTGAATATATTTGTCATCAAATATTTCTACACTGCTTCTAGTGCCTAGACTTTCAGTTAGTTTATTCTATTCAAAATACCTAAAGTGGTCTGATTTCATTATTTCTGCCATAAGCAAATAATAAATAAAGAATTTCATTTCCCGTCCATATCTTCGGTATATAATTAAATACTTTATCATGAATATTAATTAAAAGAGATTAAAATTATTCTAAACTCAAACATCCCGCCATATCAACAAGAGACTTCATTTTTATTTCCACTATTTCCATATTTTCCAACCCTTATATTTTTGTCAGAATAATCAATAATTTTATTTTCCAAAGGATATTTGTCATTTTGTGATATCCATTTTTTATATATTGTTACATTCTTTAAACAAGTTAGTTCTCTTGGAAACAAATTGTACATTTTAAGTATTTTTAATGTTTTTAAAATAAGTTAAATGTCCTTTAATTATTTTATATAAACCGTAAACTGCCATCAGCAAGAAAATTCAGAATACTATTAAGGCGTTTCCCTATATAAAATATAAAACTATAATTTTATTGATAAGTTTCTTTGGAAAAGGAACACTGGCTAATTACGTGGTAAACAAAAAATCCAGTAAATATGCAAGGATAACTACAAGTTTGTAAAAAAAATGTCGAAATATTTTCAGCATATTTGCTTGTTACTATTCTTTGGATATGTTCGACAAGGTTAGTTTTGATTGTTTATTTAAAATGCTAATTAATAATTTTTGTGTTGTAACATTTAAATAATATACGAGTATTACTATGAACGATATAAAAAATCAATATAGATCCTAGGATGAATTCATATTAATATTAATAAAATACAAATTACAAGTATATTTCTGTCGATCGCAGTTATAGAGACGTAATAATGTTTTTAGAGTGATTAATCGGTAATTGGGAGTCTATACAACGGATGGCGGAAATAAAAAGGTAACCTTTAACTGGTATATGTATATTCTCAGACTTCATGGCAAAGCTGAAATGCAGAATCACCAGTCCTCACCTTCAGAGTAGTGACTATACATGCTCTATAGTGGATATACCCATAACAAAAATCTTATTAGCATCTTTCAGTAAAATGTCAATAATTGTAAAAGAAGAAAAATATGTGTAAAAGACCGCTTCAATAGGGTTCTAAGTAATATTTTTTAAAAATTATTAAAGTTTGAAGAAATAAAAAATCCTCGACAAATTATGGAAAGAAAACATCGTAAATGCATAACTTGCAAATATGCAGGTTATACGTTACGAACCTTTCTTACAACTGCGTCAAAGTTATTTAAGGCTGAAAAATGTTTAAAAAAAGAACATCTTTTACGTCCCCATCTCTGTAATTATATTATTTTATTTTTTTTATAAAGTTGGTGCATCATATTCTGCAGGCTTTATTTCTGTCAGATTGAAAACTACTACGTTTAATTATAACTATTTTTTATACGAAATTCACACATATTAAATTGCCCTTCTAAAAAATATCAACTCATTATTGTTATGTATTTTGTTTTGAGAATTTTTCACATCACCCAAGGGGTCAACTCATAGCTGCATTTTTTTTAAAATGTTGTCCTCTGGACGTAGAGTGCATGAACCCTATAATGTTATTTTTACATATTATGTTGTGCTTGAGGAATGCTAATTTTTGGTTTAGCAACATGTACATGGCTATAATTTCTTGCTATTTCCTGATGAGTATTATTGGTAAAACAAGTATATAGTGACTGTTAGAATATGAGAAGGAGTGTTGGGGAAGCGGATGCAGGGTTAATAGAGGCAAGTTGTACAATACCGACGTCATTGGAGCCCCGACCGAAGTGTCGACCAGTTACGCAATATTAGATATAGACAGGATTCAAAAATCCATTGAGGCGGCCAAAGTATTTTGATTACCAGAAAGAGCACCCCACAAATGTACATCGATATTGATAGTTATTGTTGTGCATTTATAGGTCCTCGTAAATGCATTAATGGTTTTGTTCGACGTTATTCACAAGTTATGCATCAGTATAATCAGTATAACGTTGATGGTATAGAGTTAATAAACCATCATTATTATATAGTCTATCACTAATACCCACATAGTAAAGATACATTGGATGTTTGAACCTATGGTTTATCTGCTCGCCGAATCAAATGGGACTACTGCCACATCGCCTTAGAATGTCATTCCAGCACTTTATCAATTCTTTTCTATATTCACCCCTAGAATTCCAGAATTCCAATTCTTTCCATTTGATCTCGCGGACCAGGATGCAAATGCATATGTCGAGTTTTCTTGTTTTTTTTTTAGGATTGGGGCTATATTGTGTAGCGATCTGAAAATCTTCCATGTAATCTGAGTGAGTTGTATTCAATGATCTTCTACAAAAGTTGTCAACTAATGATATTTACAAATCAATTGTTGATCTGTTCTTTCTTAAGCCATTCTGTTCATCGCAAATATAAATTTTTGACGAGATCGCCAATAATTATCGTGATGAGTTTCTGAACAACACTTAATACAGTGATACCATGAAATATATATAATGATTCAGCAGATACTGATGAATTTTTGGTATATTCATTTACAGGTTTCTTTCTATTTCTAGGAAAGGTTAAAATTTATTTTTGTCCCCCAGATGTTTGACAAATCAACAACATGTTGCACTGTATACTCGAATCGAGTGCAGATTTTTGTTGATTTTTTTTAATTTTTAGCGTACTAATATATATTCAAAAAGTCCTGCATGTTGCATTCTCATTTCAGCAATCTGTTCTGAAGATGAGGAAAGATTGGTTCGTGACCTCTTCAGAGGCTACAATAAACTTATTCGTCCAGTACAAAATATGACACAAAAAGTAGATGTTAGATTTGGTTTGGCATTCGTACAACTTATCAATGTGGTTCGTTTCCGTGTTAAAAAGTTGTTTGTTTAAATTAATATGTTATAAATATTTATTTTCTAGAATGAAAAGAATCAAATAATGAAGTCAAATGTATGGTTACGTTTAGTTTGGAGTGATTATCAGTTGCAATGGGATGAGGCTGATTATGGAGGTATCGGTGTACTCAGATTACCACCAGATAAAGTTTGGAAACCAGATATAGTATTATTTAATAAGTAAATAGAAATTGTGCATATAATTTTATTAATTTTATATTACGAATAAGTTGTGGAATCATTTTCTTAAGAAGATGATTAAGGAAATCTTTCCTTCTGCAAGGCTTGTTGTATCTAATGAACAATATATTGTAATAGAAATCATTTTTTGTACGATTTAAAGAAGAATTTCATCGAATTTGTACATTATACTGTCACTAAGAATAGTATCTGATGACTTGGGTTATTATAACAATAACAGATGTTCTGTTAATGTGAATGTCTAATGTTTACATTACATCCTTGAAGTGATTTTTAAAATAGTTTTTCCAAATAGCACTATGTAATTTGTTTAAAAAAAAATCGAAAGTACTACGACCGCAGTTTTTCAACTCTTATAGCCCCGTAACAGGTATCATTACACCCGTAACAGGGTCTGCCAATTACACGTAAAATGTTAACAATGGCCTCGGATTGGACTGGAATACATTTATTACAGTTTTTTTACGTTAACATGATTTGGAATGTGGAACTTTAGAACTACACGTGAACACAGGAGAAAAATATGTTTAAGAGATATGAACTCGACGACTAAAACAGTTTTCTTTTCTTGACATGTTTACTGCTAAGCAACAAATAATATAAGGGAAATCTACCGTTTGATAAAAAAAGTAACCGGAATAAGGACCGGAAAGTGCTACAGATTGGAAGGTTCAATTTAACCCAGTGGTTGACGTTTGGTATTTAAATTACCATAGCAAGCTGCTGAATATGCCCGAGGTTTAATCTTGAAATTGAATAATTCGTAAAGAGAAGATTATTTTTCAGCACAACAGATCGTTTGCGGATAACAAAAATATGTAAAGAATTATAGTTGATGAATCAATCGAATGACAATCACGAATATAAATGATACTCGTCTGCTTTAAACAAGTATTCGATATTCTTGATCATATTATAATATACAAAGGAATTCAGTCTAAAATTATACACATCAGCGATTGTTTTTATCGTGACAGTGCAGAATTTTACACTTTTTGCACTATTTTATGTTCATTTCGGTGAAATATACAGGTGTATTTTATAGACGATTATTACATGTTGATAATAAGATTAAATTGATCATACACTTAGGTGTCCAGACAATTATTCTGTTGAAAATGGGATTACATTAACAACGAACTGAGGTGTCTAGTCAATGATATGACAGGATATGCGCTTCGCTGGAATCCGTAAAGTGGTAGAAGAATAAATCTACATATAATTGACCTATAGTGATAAACAACATCAGTCCAGAACAGGATGACCAATTCGGGAGATGAAATAACTATTCATGCGGTGTAAATCTGATGTGCCCCGAAGATATATTGATCCTACGAACGGTAATGAAGAAGCATTCATTTTTATTGTAGATATGAATAGAAATGTACCCCAGCACATTGATATCGCTGTCTATCCAAATATATAATATTAAAATAATCATGCTCTCGTATAACCAAATAATCCGCACATATTATTTCTATTGTATTTCCGTTAGGTGGGCGGGGCTGGATAACTGGAATACTGCACAACATGCATTTAGTAAACAATATCACGAAGTAGTGTAATCAACAACATCAATACAATGTTCATAAAATATCTGCTTGTCAAGATGCATTTAATCCGGTGCATTTCGTAGGTAAACTATGTCAACAATTCATTCATAGAAAGCTATAAAGGTTTACTGGACGACGTTTAGAACGTATCAATTAATAACAATGCTCCTGAGGGAAACATTTTTCTACTTCTAACTACATTTCTAGGTTGTCCGCGTTTCATGAACAAGTTATATCAGGATGCGATGGCGAAGGCTCGGTTTTTTGGTGGTGTTGATCTTTTTCTTACATATATCTGTAATCAAAAATGGCAACAAATCACACGTGAATTGAAATCTTTACAAACTGCATCAGACAAACCAGATATAATTGCAATAGTATTGCAACTAAAAAACTTGTGTGTGATAAGGTGCCTATGACAATAATACATTCATGGATAATATTGTATATAAAGAAACTTAACTTAAGAATTGCGCATTTGCATACCAGATAAAAAATGTACAAAGTAGAACCTGTGGTAGTACACAATAACGGTCGCCGCATCTCTGCGGCCATAGACTTCTAGTATCTATTATATTTCATCTTTATTTTATTTATATTAAAATATTCAACAACTTTTAACTTTTCATTTCATTTAAATAAAATAGTGCTGATGGAAACTACGAAGTTCGATACAAATCAAATGTTCTGATCTATCCAAATGGAGAGGTTTTATGGGTTCCACCAGCTATATATCAAGTAAATTTTATTTACATTCAGTAATCATGAAAGATAAAAGTTTCATTTTTATATTTTATACTAAAATGTATATGTAGAGTTCTTGCACAATTGATGTCACGTATTTCCCATTCGATCAACAGACCTGTATTATGAAATTTGGTTCTTGGACATTTAATGGAGATCAAGTTTCATTGGCATTATATAATAATAAGAACTTTGTTGATTTATCAGATTATTGGAAATCAGGAACATGGGATATTATTGAAGTACCAGCTTATTTAAATGTTTATAAAGGTCAAGGAAATCAACCAACGGAAACTGATATTACATTTTATATAATTATTAGACGAAAAACTTTATTTTATACAGTGAATTTAATTTTACCAACCGTTTTGATCTCATTTCTTTGTGTTTTGGTTTTTTATTTACCGGCCGAAGCTGGTGAAAAGGTTAAATTAATTTCGCAAAAACAAAAATTGGAATAATCAGTACAAAAATTAAATATATTGTATATTTCTTATAGGTTACATTGGGAATCAGTATTTTACTGTCACTGGTTGTATTTTTATTGCTTGTATCGAAAATCTTACCACCAACATCTTTGGTATTACCATTAATTGCTAAATATTTACTTTTCACTTTTATTATGAATACTGTTTCTATATTGGTTACCGTTATTATCATTAATTGGAATTTCAGAGGTCCCAGAACCCATAGGTATTTTTTAAGATTTTTTTTATTTTACATTGTGATTGAAACTAAATATATTTTTAATTTCCATTCAATATAAAAGAATGCCTATATGGATTCGAAGCATATTTCTAAATTATTTACCAACATTACTTTGTATGAAACGCCCAAGAAAGACAAGACTCAGATGGATGATGGAAATGCCTGGCATGAGTGTAGTGCCACAACAAAATCCTTATGGATCGCCAACTGAATTACCTAAACATATAAGGTAAATAGATTTTATTATATAAATTATGGGTTTTTATTACATGAATATACAATCATTAATTAATTCATAATGCTAGGAATCCATCCATAACTAATTTTTATTTAAGCGTAATATGATTTATAGTTCATTCTATTAATTTTTTGTTTTATTTGTATAAACATTGTTAAACTAATCTAACTATACATTGAATCCATATGATATATTCCACAACATGTGTTAATAAAACGAACATTTTATAAACATAAATAATTTTATTTGAATTTTATTATCGGTTCCATGTTGAGTATAAATTTCTTATTTACATTTTTTTACAATTTGTGCACTTGACATATTTTAATTCCAAATGACAGACAGGTGATTACGTCTTATCGATACCACATTTTGAAAAGGATATTGTGTAAGCAAAGTAGATTTTGTTAATATTGAACAACGTCCAACACCAATTTGTGATATTATAATTAATTTTCTCCCAATCGACAAAGGCGACAATGATTGTGTTCAATTCAACAGCATGTACTTCATTGATTGCATAGCATTATAAAATCAGCCAAGTATGCATGTAGAATTGAACCCGAAATTATTCATTTAAATGCCTGAAAATATTTATTTGGATCATTTGAATAATTGAATGTCAAGATCAAAATATACATAACTATATTGGGTTTCTTTATTAACTTCATATTAATTGTCGCTACGAATTCAATCAAATGTCGAAGCGACAGTTTAAACAATTGCTATTATTTTATACTTCTCAGAATTGTAGAGCTTTCAAAGCTTCTACTATTAAATAATCATTCAAATTCAACAAATGACAATTTAATTGACAACTAAATTCATATATTATGCACAATATAAAACTATACAAAAATAATTTGTTGAAGCTTTATAATCCGTAAATTTATCGATTGTGGTTAGTCTTTCAGCGAAAAACTTTAAATTTAAAACAAATGAGGACATATATAGCTCCCTGAAAAAGGAGTAAATATTAATAAAAAAAAAACAATTTGCATGCATCCTTTATTTTTCTGCTTAGCGCAATTGGTACCAAGCAATCTAAAATGGAAGTAATGGAATTATCTGATTTGCATCATCCAAATTGCAAAATAAATCGAAAAATAAATAGTGGAGCAGAGCTAGGAGGAGTTGGAGATCCATGTCGACGGGAAAGTGAAAGTTCTGATTCAATATTATTATCACCTGAAGCTAGCAAAGCTACAGAAGCAGTTGAATTTATAGCGGAGCATTTAAGAAATGAAGATTTATATATTCAGGTATTTTATTATTATTAATGTTAGTAACCAATTTGATAATTAGAAACCATGTAGTATGATGACAATGACACAAGAACCTTGAACGTGTATTTTTTCATATAGTCCTTAATTTGACTGGTAGAGTGAGTTAGTAATGTGTGGGTTTGAAATACAAAAGTCGTTTAAATTTCATATCCCATTGACTATTCTTCAAATTCTTAAATAATAATAAATTTAGTAATTAGAAATGGAGCATCGCTCCATGAAAAGTATTCTGGTATATATTAATTAGAATGATGACAGCATTCTCTTATACAAAAATATTGTTGTTACTACAAATGAATGTATTCAGCATAATCTATTCTCACGATAGGACGATACATATATCAATAGCAAACCTGTTTTAAGCAATTAAGTGGGTGTTGTTTCATTGCATCATTTGCGATTCTATTGTCTGACATTCTTTCAACAATAGCGACGTCTGGTTCTTGTCCGTCTTACTGTGTCTTGAATTTGACATTCACTTCTGCTCCCAAGTAGCGGATGCTCATAATTTGCTCAATTTTTGATATATATCATCTACCACTAGTTAGCATCTTATTTGTTATTTATATATTACAATTCATATTGTTTTCATGGTACGTATCAATATATATGTAATCCATCAGCATCTTGTTTAAATAAAAACAATAGACGTTGCAGATTGTGTTTATTTTCTGCAATGAGAACAGCATCATCAGCATAACAAATGATACTGATCAATGAATTTCCCATTCTATAACCAATTCCAGTAGATTTTATTTTCAGTATGATTTTGTTCGTAACCATATTAAACAATGTCGAGCTCAAACCATCACCCTGACTTATTCCAGTTGATATTGGCATTTTATGTTTCTAATGTTTCTAATGAGTTTATATATTATGTATTGCATTATGTGTTTTGCATGGATATTAACTTGGCTTCATCCATCAGCTTTATACGTTGTGTTATTAATATTTGCTCGTAAACTCCATTGTGCATCTTAGACGTTGTCTTCATCGTTGACGTACTTGTTCAAGATTTTAGTAATCTGTTCTCAGATAGCTGCCTTACATCTGTTTTATGGTTTACACATAATATTTTCAGTATTGACTTTTGAATACATTGTTGTGAATTCTTGTAGTAGATGAAGCATCGATAGCTTCATGTGTAGCTTTTAGAAATAGTAAAGCACAATATATCTTACTTTGAATTTTTCTGTATTTCAGACCAGAGAAGATTGGAAGTATGTTGCCATGGTTATTGATAGACTACAACTTTATATTTTCTTCACAGTAACAACAGCTGGAACTATTGGCATTTTAATGGATGCTCCACATATTTTTGAATATGTTGATCAGGATAGAATTATTGAAATTTATCGTGGAAAGTAAATACTGTAATAAATTATAGTAACAATTAGTAATATTTAAATCCAGTTTTTTTACAAAATTCAGCACGTTTTTAATAATTTAAAAAAAACCAAACAATTTATTCTAATTAAATACGAGTTTGTTAAATATTAAGGTAGAATGTATTTGTATTATCGAACCTCTAGTTAAACTTAGATTAATATGTATGAACTAATATAATCATAATAATACTCGTACATGTAACTAAATTTAGTGTGCTTCCAAAATACAACTGTCCTCGAAAGTTTAATAAAATAATTCAAAATAAATTTTACAAATTCTATTCTTAATTGTTAAATGTTTCAGATAGTTTTATGTGTTGTCGAGGACTCGAGGAGCTCTATGGCAAACAAACAAAATATGCACTAAAATAAGAATTTGCCACTTGAATATTTGTAACACACTAGATACAACAGTACATCTAAATAATATATGTTGCCAATCGAATTGAACCAACACAGAATTTATCAATAGTTTTTCAAGAAGTAGTGAAAATCATGGCAATTAAAAAAAGTCGAACAACAAAATAAAAATATTCGCATATTATTTTAGTAAGGAAACACGGTCGCCCACAAGCTACTTTGATGTCAGTTGTTCAAAATGACTTGTACAGATTGAATGCAGAAAGTGACGATACACAAGACAGAAACTTGTGGAGAAATAGATTGAGAAGTAGGAGGGCCGACCCTGAATTACAAATAGATTTAACTATTGAAAAACCCCACCAGTATAAGCTGAAAGTAGATATTAGGAAAGAAAATGCACCCATGGAGCATTTCATTCTTAAGAAGGAAATGAAAACAAAAGAAAAGGTAATTTGAGAATTATGAAGCTTTGAGTAGTATAGTATCTGAAATTTCAAGAAGCATACATCATCTACAAGTAAATGAGTTTAGTTACTAAAAAACAGGTATTTTTGATTAAACCAAACTTCCTCTAATAAAGCCTATGATACACGATATTTTCTTCAAAAATGGTTCTTTGACGCTGAAATCAAATTTTCAGTCATTGAAATCCCAAATGTAAGTTGGTCGAAAATGGAGTAATGCGACGCAGTTCGAGAATATATGTTGTACAATCATTGAATAGTATATTTAATCAATCATTCGTACCCTGATCCGTTGATGATGGGTAGTAATAGATAATATGAAGAAGTACCAGAGCATGAATGCGTAATTTTTTGTTGAACACACTACAAACTGCGCAGAATTGTTAACCATATGGTAGTAAAATGTAAGTTAAGAAGTCCAATTAAAAATCCTAGGTTAGGTGAATATGAAATATCAAATAATTTGGCATAATGTAACGCGGCTACCGTTCTCCCCTGTAAAATCCCATCCTTATCAAACAATTGTTGTAAATATATAGCTCAAATAAATAGTCAAGGTAAAAATTAGTGAACAATTGCCACATCAAGGTATAAAGGATTATTGTATTATATGTAATGATGCAAATTAAATAGAAATATTTTATTGATGTTCGAAATGAACTACAAATGCCAGATTCAGTCCATAGTTCAATATTTTATATATAATTGACCAAAATCATGTTCCTGCTATCGTTTATAAAGTAGGTGTTCAATTGGGGTAGTGGATTGTATGGTTGGTAATTTGTTAGTTGTGTATAGTCGCTGGTTTGTAGGAGTTGATTGTACGTTGTTTTTAATTTGTTTATAACGAGAACAATTTAATAAACTTTTATATAATAATACAATTTCTGAAATTTTCTAGATTTTAATTTTGTAAATACACTTTGAATGCCTTTTTCGGAATAATAACTTTTATTTTTTCAATAATATAATAGATATATATATGAACCCAAACCCACCGCTGCTCAAATAGGTCTTTGAACAACCTTGGCTTTTGGGTGAATATCTTTTTTGGCCGATTCTAACTCAATTTATGGTGAATATTTAAGATTCGAACCAGCGCATGTGTGTGAAATTAGTACTGTTAAAAGTTGAATTACACTGTAAATTGTGCACAACCCAAATTTTATTAATACATTAGCATATTTAATGTTAATAATTAAATAGTTAATAGGTGTTAGTAATTCAGGAAAGTTAATAATAATAAATCATAACACAATAAAATATAATCTTAAACTTATTTATACAAAAAAAAATATTATATATAGGTCAAGTGGAAATACTGCATTGACCTACATATATTTTTTGACAGGCTTGAACATTGGATATTACGATTTTGGTAGTTGAAAGAGATAGTCACAAATTCAAAATAATAAAAAAGAAAATAATTAAAAAGAAGAAAAACAATGGGGAGTGCCTGGAAAATTGAGAAAGCCAAGAGTGGACAGCGAGAAAGAAGGTGATTGAAATGGTTGAAAATAAAAGAAGGACAGGATGGAAGTTAGATCGGAAGAATAGCAGGAGAGGTTTAATGCCAAACCTCTCCTGCTGGGTAAATATAATAATAGTAAATGTATCTACTAAAGTAAAATAAATAAAATTCTAATTTGATTTTAAGTAAGCCTCATTCCAATAACCCCTACACATTGAGTTACAACTACCGCAAAGAAAATAGATATCAAAGCCGATGATTCCTCATTTAATGATACTACGATTAGAACAATAATTTCTTATAGAGACACAGTAGAATATGACAAATTTAAAAATTGTTCTAATTTATTGCAATGTATTATGATGTCAAATGCCTTGTAAAAGTCTAATAGTTGATTCTTTACGCAGTATTTCTAGAGCAGACATAGCCGGTTGTGGAAAATAAATACATCCAATTGATATTCACTCATTTCTGACCCACCACCTCGCCGTATTCTTCAATCCGCTATCAGACGAGACAATTTAAAACCATTAATCTTAACTATGGTCGAAAATATGTCGTTATACAATCAACTCTCGGAAATGCATATTTCATGTACGTTAGTTCGCAGTAAATTCTGCCTTTATTTCATCTATTTTTGGCATAAGACTTCTTATGTTTATATGACATAATAAGGATCTTGATCCTACTTTTCAAGAAGATTGAGAAAGCACTAGGTACTCGTAGAAATCTTATTGTAATTATTTAATATAGCCATTACAATGAAACATATAGTATGGGGTTGGATTTGATTTCAGTTAAAAGAGTATTAAAATTTTTAATATTTTAATTAATGTTAACAAAGTGGTAACATGTAATAACAGGCATATTTTGACGTCAGTATTTTCAATAGAAATTGTTAATTACTGTTTCAAATTTTAATACCAAAAAAAAACCACGAACAATTATTTATTTGTGGTAATTATATTGGTACTCAAGGCACACGCCATGACTATCTCAACGTTGAGTATTTTATGAGGTTCCTCATTTTGCTTCATTTTTATATAATCTAATCTATTCATATTGAAAACTTTAACTACTTTCAAGAATATTCTTGCTTCGTAAAACAAAGAACTATTCTGCTTCGATTTGGTAAATTGAAATTAGACAGTGCAAAACTTTTAAACATAACCCCAAAAATATCCTTCTAACTGAGAATTGACTGAATTAACCTTTATATATATTTTTTTATTTCTTTTGGAGTTTATGCGGAAGATGTTGTTAAGTGCAATAGAATTATCATCAGATGCATATGAGATGCCAGTAACAATAACATCACACATCTACTACAAACGTTCATTGTTCTTATCTCTTTTCGTATCTTAATTAATGCAAGTAGTTTTCACATCCAGTTATTTTGGAACTCAACATCTACTCTAACATTAACTACTTTTGATTTAAAAGATGCCTTGAGGGCTTTAAATCAGTCAGTAGTCTTCTCATCAATTGCATCAATTATAGCTCATACCTCTAGATAAAATCATTGAAAACTTACCGAGATCATCAGTATTTATTTTGAATTAAACTCAGTAGAATAACAAAAAAATTATTGTATAAGATTTGTATATAATATGTAAGATTTTGGATAATCCTCGTTAAGTATGATGATTAATAGTTGAGTAGAGTTTTGTTAAGATACGTATACACTAGTTGACAAAGTGGTCAGCGCAAGTATGGCCAACTTTTAGCAACTATTGACATTGCTAATGTTGGCCAATTTGTTAACAATCACGTTGCTGACAATTTACACTATGTTGTCCAAAAGTTTCATTTTATAGCAATCAAAGTCTTAATCAAAGTAGACTTTCATCATTTCAGTTCCTTTTTATGTTTTTGTTTTTTATGTTAAAATAATTTTTTTGGTTTGGCTCGGGTCAAATAGTTTTTATTGAAAAGGTTTGTATTTTGTGCTATTTGTTGCAAACAGTACATAGAAATTAATTAAATGTTGATGAAATGTACAATATATTTTAAATGCTATTGTAATTTCGTTTCAATCGCTTGAAGCATAACTTCGCCGCATTGATCATCCGATGTATCCAGATCTGAATTTGCAAGTGATTACTGCAAGTTAAATTGTGATCATTTTGTTTATTTCAGCTACCATAATGGGACAAAAATGCAAATGTTTTTGAAGAAAGATGGAATATTGCACACTGCGTAGAAACATTTGATGGCAAGCATGTAACTATTCGGGTACCAGCAAATAGTGATTTTGAATTTGAATATTTTAATTACAAAAAAGAAACAAATAGTGTTGTCCATATGGCTATGTCCGGTGGAGAAAACAAATTTATATATATTGAGGTTGGTGCTTACAGTCTTAACTCGAATGGTAGTGTGTTTTCACGGTATAAAAAAGTAAGCAATTTATGTAAATTAACTATAATAAGTTCGAAAAATATTTAATGAAACGTTTCGCGTTCCGACAACAGAATATGAATTAAAGCGTATACAATCGTTGTCTGTCTCGTGAATGTAAAATAACTGAGAACATGTTTGGTATTTACCTTTGTATTTGCACAACCCGTATTCGAATCATGGCAATCTGTATTTTGCATCATTATCTTATGGATTAAAGGAACCGTTCTGCGATCTCATCAGATTTTAATCAAGATGTTGGCGAAGAAATAGTGTTTTGTTGATAGTGTGAGGAGGCGTAAATAAATGAATTAGCGGTACTTGCGACAAGCAACCAAGACCGTGTGAATACAAGCGCAAGCAAAATTCGAGAGGAATTCATACGATATTTCATATCACATCATTGTGAGGTTCCTTGGCAATAATAAGTTAATGAGTATTACTGCGTTACGCGCGATAAACGAATCTTTTTTGACAGTTAAATGAGATTGCATTTTAAATATATTTCAGGTGTAAGTTGTACACTTTATAATTTCTGTCTTTTTTTTAGACTAGAAACAAAGTCCCTTAAAAGAATAATAGTACAAAAAAATCAAATATACCTTGTGTTTATAGTTACGAGGTCCATAAGTGTGTATTACATCACAGCAAAATTGTCTATTTTTTGTGGTGTGGATTACGAGCAATCACAGAAGTGATTTGAATTTCTGGCCAAGTGCCTGCAATACATCAATATGGTGGCCATCGGAAACGTACTTTAATACTAACATCCACTCTAATTAGAAATTAATATACAACTTCACTGTGTGTTTGCATCTCGCTGAAATACTTAACTCAACGAGAAACGTCAACTAATAGCCTCGGTTCGGATAGGAACGTAAACGGAGACGATTTGGACCTGGAATGGTTTGCTTATCTCAATTGAGAAATTGGTAAGATAGCCTGATTACTTCTGTGAGCTACTGAATAAGCCCTAATTTTAGGTTGCTTAGGGTTCACTTGACAGAAGACCGGCTACAAAATGATTCAGAGATGCTGCTCCAAATCGTGATAAAAACTTTTTTAACTTTTTTAACTTGGATTTCATTGCATCAATATTGAATCCCATTATTAGTAAAGTATAGTTATCTGATGATTTGATAATTAAATTGCCGAAAAAGGCTAACTTAAGGGTGGTGCAAGAACTGGTGTGGAAGCACCTAGTTTAACCCGATTAATTAAGTTATATTATCGTGCACGACAGGATCAGTTCAGTTTTCCAACCGGATATTCGAAAGGAATAGAAAGGACAGACAGGTTTCAAACCTTGTAGGTCTTACACAATTCCACATTCTGAATCGCATAGTATCAGATGCTGTCGCAAACTGAGTCAGATAATAGGGTGAAATTAGAACGACTTAGTGAAATATAGCTCACAAGTCGGTCTATTAATATTTCATAGATAAAAGTAATAAAGATTCGTACGTCGACGAAATTTTCACTAGCCATCAACGTCGAAGTAATAGAAGCTTTTTGATAATTGATGGTGAAGCGCTATAAGGTTCCGGATATAAAAGTCACAAAAATATTTTGTATCCCGAATAGAATCATTCATTTCTCACATTTTTAAAACAAATTGTTTATCGGTACTATTGTATGGCTACGAAACTTGGAAGCTGACAAATAACATCGTGTCACAAATTCTAGGTTTCGTGAACAGGTGTCTCAGTAGCATTCTAAAAACTTTCTAGCCAAATACAATATCAAACGAGAATTTGTGGAAGCTGACAGATTTGAAGGCGATAAACAATCCACCGAAGAAATTGGAAATGAAGCGATCGATCGGTTATATTGCAAAATACACACTTGGAATCTGCAGGGTATAACTAGAAATAATCGTCCAATAAAAACAGAAACACAGTAAATAAGGAGGCTGGTACTAGTGGAAAGGAATGCAGTGAAGACGAAGTGCTGATTATGATCATTCCGAGAATGAATATATGAACATTACTCTTGGATGAATGCTCGCCAGTAAAAAATTAAGAATGTATAT
>JANSTX010008823.1:0-19370 GCA_027564355.1 Penthetria funebris | reverse complement strand
CGAAGAGATGGCGAGAAAGTTGGACATCCGCATCTCAAAATTAACAGAAAATAAAAAGTCCTAGAAAAACACAGGTCTATGACCTAACGAAAGAAGAAGAAGAAGAAGATACGCCAAAGGACAAATCCCTTTATAAATATTATAGAAGTTAGACATATCGTTATATATAATATGTTGAATAATCAATCGCATAATTAAAAGTTTCTGGTCAAATACAACGAGAATTTGACTGTTAGATCTGGAGGCGATGAACAAAATTATTAACCGAAGAAAGTGAAATTGGAATTCGCAATACACTGAGACAATTTTTTTCAGGAGGCTTTCACAAATGGAAAGGAATAGAGTGCAATGAAGTTGCTGGCCACAGATTATGAACGGCTGTTCGTTAACGCTCTATAGGTCGAGATGATTGATGATAATGTTGAATATAAAATTATGTGTGCACGAAATATATTAAAACTTTCACGTAATCAAAGTCATCGTTCGTACAAATATACATTCTCCATATTTATACAACATATTATAGTGTATATGAATATCTAATGATTATTTATGCACACATTTCTGTCTTCCTTAAAATTTACCTATGGGTAACAACTTGTAACAATTCAACTCCAAGAAATTTATTAAATTCGTCTCAAGTTATTTTACATACAACGAAACTTTATTTACCCAGAAAAACATCTATTTATTTCATTTAAAACTTTAATGTGCTTTGTGCTTGATGTTTTCGCAAATTAAATCAAAATTTTTTTGGTAATTAAAAAATCAATTTCAAAATATTGTTCAGTTCTTGTATAAAAGCACTGATATATTTTATATTCTTCATCATCGTCTTCTGCTTGGTTGGAGTGATGTCTGACGAAAAAAAAAACCACAGCATCGCCATTCATAAATCTATTGTACTATTCAATACCTGTATTCAATGCCCTAAATCTTCTAAAGAATTCTTGAAGGTCACGGAACGATTAATTATGAATGAGTTCTTGTTATGGGAATACATTATCAAATTTCATCATCATCCTTATTCTGAGGAGTGTCTTGCATGCACCCATCGAATACAGATATCGATCGTTCTGATCAATATCATTACGAATTTGGAACCTGTATTTTTTTTTATTATGAATCAAAGTCTTTGTAAGCAATACTTGGTCTATTATTATTGTCTGGCAGCTTCGAATATTCCATGTATAGTAATTTTTTTTTAAATTTACATTTACACTTTTTGATTTGAGTGATATTTATGTGCGTCTGTAATCATTCCTTCACTTGAATAAAAAGACTTGTTGCTGGTGTACCAAATGATAAGATCGACTAAGTAGTCCTTGAATATCCCAAAAAATTATGGCATAAAAACTGGACTTCCGCTTCTCAAGACTTTCTTGATAAACACCTGAACACCTGAAGACCTGTACGCAAAGAAGAGAAATAAGTTTACAATGACATAATTTTCTAATTCTTTGATACGAATATTCACTGTGAAATCAATTTTTCTTATCATTAACATCATCTCGATCTTTATTCCCGGGAGCAAAGGACATCAGCAAACAACCGCTATTGTTCAGAATCTCTTCTTTCATTTCATCGCCTACCACTGGTACTATACTCATTACTGACGCTTCATCGCAACATTCTATTTTGACGACTAAGTGTTTTCTATTATCCATGGGGATTCCAATTAACTGCGTATTTTGCAATATCATTGGATGGACGATTCAATTCCATTTCCTTCAGTTGACAATCGCCTACAGATCTGGCAGCCTCTACAAATTTTTGTTTCTTGAATGATTTTTTATAGTTGACCAGAAAGTTTTAAATATGTGATTGATGACACCTATTGACGAAAATAATTTTCGCAGTCAAACAATAGTACCAATAAACAGTTTAGTTTTAAAGATACGTAACTCTAGTTTTTGAAGTTTTGATAAACGCCAAACTCTATTCAGTATATCAAACATATGCCGAACATTTTGCGTATTGTGCCGGAACTTAAAGTTTTTTTTAAAAAATTTAAGTTTTGTCCAGTGGACCATATTATGTACACAGATTCTATTGGTCGTCCATCGCATTGCTGTCGGTAATTACACGTTAGATATTCACCTCCTCATTAATAGAAATCTTCTTTATGGTAAATTATATTTTGTTGTGAAGGATTGATTATTCGCAAAAAAAAAGGGGGAAAGAATCGAAATGTGCTCTTAAACTATAACTTTAATATAAACAAATATTTTAGTCCTTTAATTTATCGTCTGTTTTTGTCTTATGGAAGATTGTATGCATTGTTTCAAAGAGATTAACATGTCCTAGAATTATGTTGATATTTTACACTATTATGTAATATATTTATATATATACTGAAATATCATACATTTAAAGATTTTACATAATATTATTAGAAATACCGACAGTACAAAAATTTATTTATTTGAAGAAGAATATGAAGTAATCATCCTATCATCTCTAAATATTATACGAATAATGAGGGTATACATTAATGTTGCTGCTACATACGAGCAGAATTTTAATTGCTGTATACAAACATCCTTGCTATTGCACGTTTTCAATTACTAGCCCTGTAAACGTAATTACATAAAATGCATTATCCTGTATAATATTTGTATTTATTATTCTGATATTTTAGTTGTTATTTCAATATGTACCATAGTTTTTAATAGAATAAAGTAAACAAATGTATGACAATAAAGATGAATATTAAAAAAAATATTTTAAACATCACGTACATATTATAAAATAGAATATACTTGGATAAATAAATAAATATATGCATAGGTGAAACGGAATTAATCATGTGGTAAATAAATGCGTTTATTCAAAGATACTCGTATCAGTACACACAATTTGCTCTGCTTCCATCAGACCAATTTATAAGGTCACTTATAGTTCCGAGTACAGATGAATAGATAAGAGAAGGATTATATAGAAATTTATAAAATTTAAGTTTTCACATCAATCATGTTTGTCCAATAGGGAACAATAATAATATTTGATATTTAATATAAATAATAATTTCAATGATGTTATAGCCTATATTTAAGTAAGTGGTGCTTAGAAGGTATTGTCTATACCACATTTTAACAACATAACACAAAAAAACGTAATCCAATATTAGTTTTATATTATTATGTAAATGCTTCCCATATTACGGTGACGAATATGCAGTGACCGACAAGGTTACACAATCCATCTTTATATAAACGTGATATCGATGTGATAGATTCTAAAAAGATAGTAATGTCGTATTTGTCGACTGGTTGGAAAAATGAACATCGAATTAACAATGCTTTTTCTCACATAAAGATCAGCATAAATACACTTGTTATAACACTGACTTCATTATAACACATAAAAATTTTCATCCCTCACAAATTTTGGATGTAAGTACACTATTTTTTCTGGTAATTTAGGTGCATATCATATTCTGATTCTCTGTAACATCAGAATAATTAGAAAATTACTAAAACCTAACGCTGCATAATATATTCAAAAAATAAATATTCAATTGACAAACACGACAGTAATATCATCTTTTTAGTCTCGATCACACGTCATTACTCACATATATCATGATTGCGTTACCAGAAGATACCACGTGCAAGTGAATATTGGTTGAGTAATCTCGATGATAGTCGAACCGATTTGTACTGCTATAGTTAATTAATCTATTATCTTTAATAGCGCACGTTACTTTTAGTAATAATAGTACGATATATGCGAACCATGCGAAGGACCATCGCTTGCTTAAAAAATATACGTCATTGTTTTGTTTGTTCAATCATTAAAATCGTTTTATCAACAAAGGTTGTTTTAGAATTATACACATGTCAACACTGAATTATTTAAATGAATGACCAGATAGTTCCATATTTTCTAGTAGACAAAACTCAATGAAACTCTTATATCGTATTAAATTTTGAATGACAACTAGACCTGCTTTTTTAGTTATGTTCTCCTGATACAGATCTTCAAAATTATAAACATAACAATTGCACCAGGAAAACCTAATTTATGCTGGTGTAACTACCAATAAATAGTTAAAAACTTAACAGATACTTGCCCTCCAAGCGAAAATTCATAGACTACGCTATAAACTGCTCGCACAGATTCTATATATACACAGGTTATGAGAGATATTTTCAATTTCAAATAAAAATTAGAACTGCTCTTGTAGTCATGTCCTTCTGATACAGATCTTCATGAGAATAAAATATGTCAAATTGTAGCATGTGACTGACCAGGTCTAAAAAAGAGTGGATTCACATTTGCCGACTATACATACAAAATACATCACCACAACAAATTAGGTAGCTGGGTGTTTATGCATCACTGTATTCTAAATCGTACATATTTGGAATCGGATAACTGTAATCAATTGTATATTTTCCATTCAGAAATATCAATAGTTGTTTTGTTAGACATTTGAATTTACTTGCGTAATATAAAGAAAATATTGCTAGTCGTTCAGATGTGACGTGATTCTCACTAGGAATTGATCACTTTAACTTTACTAACAATGACAATACTATTGACGATTATTTTGTTGATGTCCAATATTTACTGGTGAATGAGATACATCAATGAATTTTCAATATGTTTCACATACTGACTCAATTCTGAATATTATATTCATAATAAATATGTTTATGTTTTGTGTTTAAATTTTACAAAGTTAATTAGATTATGGATGATCTGACCATTTTATAGATATAAATCTTTTATAACACATTCATATACATATTATGTTTATTAACTCAAACCAAACCTAAAAACAAAAAACAAAAAAAAAGAAAAATTAGTCAATGTAATAAATAGGGCATTTTTACACCTCCACAATATCCAAGGGTAAATTCTACATTATATAACAATGTCTGTAATATATAATTTTACTAGTTTGTAAAATACAGTATAGTATTATATAAAATAAAAAAACTAATTGAAATTAATGTATTTTTGGTTTTTTATACATCCAACCACCCCCATATAGATATTTGCTGTTCAACACGTTGATGTGGTAATGTTTAGTAATGGAAAATTTAAAAACGTTGTTGCAGATATACATGAAAATCATGAAATAAAACCTAGTGAAACACATCGAAAAGTTTACTCTTTACTTCCAATTCGAGGTAATTAATTTATCAATATTTACTGTATTCCCTTTTTGTTTATACATTAAAATAAATAAGAGAACATAATTAATTAACATTTCATTCAAAATTGAAAAGGTCCAACAAAAAATTGGATTGCTGTTGAAGGGAATCCATCACAAAGTGGTGTTGACACAGATATAACAGATTTTAATTATAAAATTGCATCAAGTGCCCCAAGAGGACCGCAACAAACACTTGACGATCGAAATGTATTTGCCATTTATGTATCCTATTATATTAAGGTTAAATTACAATTAAGTGGAATGGGTGGTGAAGTATCATTAAAATTACCATTTATATTAGGTCATATTGACGATAGTAATATTATAAATAATGTAGAGGATATGATTGTACATAGTAGTAGTAGTTGTAGTAGTAACAGTACAAAATCACGTAAAAATTGTGCCAGTAATTTAAGTGATATTGACGTTGCTAGCAATGATAGTGGTAAAAAAAAACTTAATTATACTCGTAGTACTTCAACAAATAGTACGACAGGTAAAAAAATCATTGAAGAAGAATGTGAAAATGAAGAAAATAGGGGTGCAATGTCCTTGCAAACAGATAATCATTCTATTGTAAATGTAATTAATAATAAATGTGAATTATATAAAAATAAAACAGAAAATGTAATAACCGTAACAAATAAACATTTTCCAAATGATGGTGGTGATGATGACGATGATGATGATGATGATGAGGATGAAGATGATGGTATTGATGATGATGATGATGAAGACAATGATAATGATAATGCTTGTGCCGATGATGATACTAACATTGATAATGCTGATGCAGATGAACAAAGTCTTAATGTTATAAAAGAAAATCATAAAGTAGTCAAACCAATTAAAACTATTACAACTGTACAAATTCATCATCATTTTAGTGATAGACAAACAGACTGTTAATTTTGTTTCGTATTTTGCTAGAAAAATAATTTTAAAACTTTTCCTTATATTGTGTGTGTCTATTCGAAATAAATAGTTTTTTTTTCCCTAAATTTTTCGCTTTTCCTACTTATATTCCTACTAACAATTAACTTTAGAAACTACGAAATACTTTTTTTTAGTAAAATTTAAGAGTAAAATTAATTTTAAGAGTATATGAAGAAACATTTTAAAATAATATTTTTAAAAAAATATACCAAAAATGGATGTAAAGAAAATAAAACAAACAAATGTAAATAATTTTTTTCAATGTGATGGATTATATGATACTACGAAAATTTATTTGTATATTTGGCTTTATGTTTTCCACATTTCCAAAAGATTATCCCATTATATTTTATTGTCTCAATCTTCGTGCAGAGTGATTTGCAATCGAAGGTAGATTAAAACTTGTTACCATACAGGCTAGTATTTGTTGTAAGACGACATCGATTTGTTAACAAATAATTGCTTGTTTCGAACCATATAAATCCAACTAAGATCAAACAAGTAACAAGGATATTTGAGAAATGTCAGAGAACAGTGTTTGGAAAATTAACTAAGTTAACATTAACCAAAGATAGTAAGTTGTATAAGAATGTGATTTGCTGAATGTTCACATTGTTAATGTCAAGAAAAGACCTACTATACAGTCATATTATGGGTTTAAAAAGGTTTGATGTTGAAAAAACGGGTCTAAAGCCGCAGTCATATGCATCTGTTGTGTGACAGCATAAAGCACTGAGTTGTGTAAAAAACACAAACATCAAAAAACCTTATAGACGCTTGCCCGTATTCTAATACTCAATATGGATAAAATTAAAACTCTAAAAATCGAAAGCATTTGGAGACTTTAAAAATACAAAATCTATCCATACTAGCAATATGACACTTAACAATTAGCTAGAACAATAACGGGAATAAAATATTTTTAATACGGATATCCGATCATTTGTGCTATTTAGGAAATGACAAACTGCTGCTAAACTGACTGTTAACACGGCCAGTATACGATTTTTTATAGTGTTTGAACCGGTTTTTTGGCATTGTCAAGAATTCAGTAAGATATGATTAAGAAATTATTCAAAAAAAAAAAAAAAAAAACTGTGAACTAGCAGAAATGCGTTGCTATCCAAAAAATGAATAGCGTTGTTATCCTTGCCTTGCAAATTGGACAAATTTTGATCACTAAGTCGACTTTCCAAATTTTCTTCAGAATTTTTCAATTTTCTTGATGAGTTTTTAAGGAGACATTTTTTTTAAATAATTTATTTGCATTCTCCTCTAATTTCCCATTCTAGCGAGTACCTGCACGAGAAAATCGGTTAACTCGTTTAGTTTCTACAAAATTACCCATATTTTCGTAATTTTGCCAAATCTCTAAAATTTTGGTAGTTGACTTTCCAAATTTTCTTCAGAATTTTTCAATTTTCTGGATGAGTTTTTAAGAAGACATTTTTTTTTAATAACTTATTTGCATTCTCCTCTAATTTCCCATTCTAGCGAGTACCTGCATGAGAAAATCGGTTAACTCGTTGAGTTTCTGTAAATTTTCAAAATTACCCATATTTTCGTAATTTTGCTAAATTTCTTAAAATAATTTGTCGTTTGGTATTGTTAATTTATCGTTTGGTATGAATCACAGGTTCATAATTTATCTTCACTACAGAGTACTTTCAAGTGTAACTAAATAGACACGTGATTCAAGTTGTTCAGACTCCAGTCGAGCTGTAAGGCGCCAACGCCGATAACATGTCATCCGAAATGTTAAAGGTGAATTTGAAGATGGTATTGCAATCAATATTGGATCCCATAATTGGTAAATTGGATAACGAAGCTATTTATTTTTTGGATAGCAACGCTAGGGTACTGAGAGAATGTTCACTTAGCATTTGTTATGTCGGAATAGAGTATACTAACCTAAAGGTATACAATTGATATTATTTTAACCACAGCACATTCATTGGGAAATGCAATCGTCAAGTATGTAACTGGAATTTATTCGTTAAGTCAAACCTCTGCATTGAAACACATTGGAAATTTTCATTGATAATATTACGTTCTGATAATTATGTTGTCCTAATACAGAAATTCAAATTTGTATAAAATATATAAAACTGCTATTTATCGCCACTTAATCAGTACATGTATTGGCAAATTATTTCGAAATGCTGCTAATACATTTTATCTACATTCATGGGATTAAAGAAGATTAAAGATCAACTTCTATACACATGACTATACCTACGACTTAACATATAAAATATTCCAAAATCAAAAACTCATTCATAACTTTTTATTCCGTGAATCCCTTGAACTTTTTAGTATAATATATAATTCAAGGAATTTAAATACAGGTATAGATAATAGTACTATATAGATCCAAGAATCGCAGTGCTAAGGTTATTATGGTTTTACGCTAACCAAAAATAACAAGAAGAAGCGTATGGTTGTATGTAGACGGAAGTTGAAATTGGTAAAATAGAGATACAAATTCGACATTTTTCAGTATGTATCAGTGTTGAAATCCTATAGTTTTGGGTTATGCTGAGTTACCCTGACCATATCGTAATAAAGTCGGATTACTATTATAGGCAAAGTGAATATAGAAAACTATAAATATAAATAATATAAGGGAAACCTATTACTGTGATCCGACATTCTGACATTAAAACATGAAGAAACACAATATCTTTCCAAGAACACCTGACTAATATCACAATAAAATAACAAATTCTGATGGAAATAATATAAATAGTTAAACAGATTTCAAACACTATTCATAGTCCTGTATCAAATCAATTTGTATCCATGTTATTATGAATTATAAATAATCAAGGTACACATAACGAAATGCGAAGTCCGTATTTTTGAATTAAAGGTTTGCTATATCAAAAGTATTATTAATATAATATGAAATTAAATTTTTTATAGACTAAAATGTTGTTTAATATCGCAAAATTATATAAATATTTTTTTTAAAAAAACTTATAGTTCATATTATTAAAATAATATGTCATTCCTTAGAGAATAAAATATTTCACATGAACATTTATTTTCTAAAATATACACGCCAATGGCAGTAATATTAGTTATAAACATAACTTTTGATATAAAATTTTAAGATAAATATTTTACCTTTGTAAAACGATAAATTAGCCAAATACAAACATTATAATAGAGATAAATGTTTGAAGATAATCTTTTATGGTTGTTTAATATTGTGGAATATGGACGAGAACATAATCTTAAATTAATACAATAATCAATGTATGCTTTTAAATGCATAATATACATACAGAGTAACTTTGAATAACCGAACACTCGCTAATACAGCACCTAAATAATTCGGACAGTCGGATGCCAACCACACAAATTTAAATTCAAAGCCTAACTAATCCGGGCACCAAGGAATATTCAAAATAAATATAAAGATAATACATCAAACAAGTTGAATTTAAATGCTTGGAAATAATGTCTGAAATTATTAATTCATATTATGCAGAGCTCATAAAATACAATGCTCTTTATGAAACGGAAACTTAGTTAAAATAGTTTCCCTCTATAATCCGGACGAAAACAAAATAAAATAAACACATTATATCAATATTTGTGTAAAATTTATACCCCTAAAACTTGTACATAACCGTCTAGAGTATTTAAGAATGTTAAACATTACCGTTAGTTTATAAAGTTTCACTCTATTTGGAGTGGATTCAAAAACATATTTATTACTGCTGTTAAATAGTTTCTAACTGATGCAGAGGTAAACCAGCAAAGGTTTTATTATTGATTGACAAATGCTTCTGTCTAATCCACACGATTAAGAAATAAATATTGATTCAGATTTTTAAAGATATGTGTTTACCATCAAACATTACGGCTATATTACAACCTATATAAAAGACAACCTATATAAAAAAGACTACTATTTTTACAAATTATTGTGTCGCAACAAAACGGAATATCTAAACATTAAAAATAAATATAATACATAATTTGAAAGATAATATAGTGCTTGCCTGGAAATCAATGAATCAAAATAAATTCGCCGAAGTCGGTCCTTATTTTGGCCACAACTGAATGAAAAGTGGGATAATGAAGATAACATTGTCATCAGCAAACTTCTGAGTTCAAATAATGCAGATCCACTAAACGAAAATTTACGAATTATTAATGGTATAATACGTGCAAACAATAATAATACAGATATTCCAATTATAGTACTATAGATGATTGGGCACTAAGAACTGAGCAATAATTTAAACGAAAATGAATTAGTTGATGAGAAAACCGAATGATACATTATTTGAAGAGCTTCTCCATCACTGACAATGTTGGTAAAGTTGATTAACTTCAATTTAATCGCAACATTTTCGTTCAAATTCTTCATTGGGATTAGTATTTTCTAAGGTATTTTCATACCAAGTTCATTTAAATCAATTTAAATTGAACCATAACTCATGGTTTACCACACCAATTTGTAGGGATGCATGTAGATTAGAAGACGCATGCATTTAATGAGTACAAGTTTGATCATGCACTCAGATTGACAACTACTTTTGGTCATTTATTGACGCAGTGAGGCAGAAAATTGGTTCAAATCTTTAATTTCGATGCTAGTAGTTGTTGGCTGCCATGTTTTCTAACTACTCAAAACTCGACGACTGTGGCAAAACGTCAATTTTTGGCCCACGACTGGATTTAATATGCAATCTATTTATATTCGTTCTTGAACAATATATAGAATACTTAAAAATCTAGATCCTGATAATACTCCGATATACGATATGGCATTCCGTTCATTGTTCTTCGTTATTGCGCGAGGTCATTATCTTTTCCTCTGCGGTACATATTTCTGGCCGCTTTAAATTGTGGTCAAATTTTTTTTTTGCTTCGAAAATAGTCAATGTCCAGTCAATCCCAAAAATGGGGCTCTAAATCTGGCCCTTTCAACTACAGACCGATTACCATAACTTTTATATTATCTAAAGTCTTGGAACAAATTCTAAACTATAAAATGCAATCTTATATCTGGAGTCTAACAATCTATTAATTAATGATCGGCAATACGGATTTCATTCCAGAAGATCAACTGGGGATATTATGACATACGTAACAGAAATTTCATATAAGCATCAGACAACTGTCCTTGCACTTGATATATCTATGGCATTTGATCGGGTTTGGCATGGTGCACTACTGTCTACCCTTAAATCATACGATATCTAAGACAACATATGAGCGTAGATATCTGATTTTTTAAGGAACGCTCATAACAGCAGATCATTACGGATCATCAGTTGATTAGAATTCAATGCATCTAAGATCCAGTCTACTGTCGCATAAGCTAAATGTGCCTAACCCTCAATTTGCTGGTAATTCGCTTTCTAATTCCTCAGGTTTTATGTGGAACGTATGTTAACAATGGACTTCTCTGGATTGATCACTTGCTTAATGTGGCAAAAAGTGCTGCTTGGCGACTTAGTTTTCTTAGGCAGTGCAGAAAAATGACTTCAATATAAATAAAATTAAAAAAATTACATACTTAAGTTTGAACTTAATATTGATCTCAATCACCAAACTCATATTTATCATCTATACGCATGTTAATCGTCAGTAATTCGATTTTAAAATATATCATTCACATGTAATTTAATTTATATTGATCGAGAAAATATATAATATACGACTAGACTGTAAGTACTTTAGTAATAGATTATATATGCTGTTTGTGACGCAGTATCACACAGTTTCTGGCAGACATGTAGATGAACTGCAACTATATTAACAAAATTGAATGCATCGCAATAATTTGCGAATGCCTTTAGGAATAGAAATTCGACAAGTCAGAGTCAATTTTCTATCCAAACTTTTGACAAGAACACTTATACCTTTGAAACATATTCGAACCAATATACCCAACTATAAATTCAAATTGGTTTATATATTATGTTCTTACAAAATAACAATTCTGGATAAAAAATAGGATTCTATTATTAGGAAATGGAAGTTAATAATTAATTAAAAACCTTTACATTATATTCATTTTAACACAAACTAGAAATATAACTCAACTTTATTTCAATTATATTGTTAAATGGGTGTTAATTTTCAAAACATTTTTTAATTTATAAAAATAACAAAAAACACAAATATATGTCGGGTCTAGAATAATAAAAGTTTCCCATATAAAATGTGATGTTAGATTAATTAGAACAAAATTCAATTGTATTTTTTAAATACAGAAAAAACTCCATTGAATTATTTTTCTATTGTGTGTGTGTATATTTTTTTTTTTTAATATTTGGAATATAAAAAAAATAAATTAATAATATAATTAATATTTGCATATTTAAATTTTTAATAACCTTCATCAGATATCTCAATTTCATAATCCTTATATTTTGTTTGAAGAACACGTTTAGATTCAGAGTGATCAGCTTTTCCATAGCCCTATAATATTATAAATATACTTTTTGCAATAACGCGAATATAATTTTATAACTTGAAAGTAAAGGTTGGATGGAAGTCATTAAAGAGAAGTATCAAAATAGTCTATAGTATTGATGATGAATTAGAAAAAAAAAAAAAACAAAGTCAATTTCTAATAGGAACAGTCTACCAAAATTTTGGTAACTAGAAAATTATGTATTTAGAAATTTCGAGCATGTACAGAAATAGATGTCTACATGAAAGCCAAGTGCCTAGAAATCGTGTCACATTAATGTCACCTGAAAACGTTTTACATTTTAAAATGAGTAGCTGTAAATATTCAAAAATAAATTGTAACCAATGACAGCTGCAGTGAAGGGCAACAGAGAGGTCTTAAAGACAATTTGTCTACAATAATCCATTAGATGACAAACAGATGAAAAGATGATTTATTGTATAATTTGCCTATGTGGTCGTTTACGCGATCCAACTTTTATCGAAATGAAATCGAATTGCATGAAAAGCGGATAAAATTGAGTCGTGTAAACGGAGAATTTCATTTAATTTTCATTCAATTCGATTTCATTTCGATAAAAGTTGGATCGTGTAAACGGGGACTTTGCATTATTAATTTTTAGAAGAATTCAACTAATCGTCATAAGGCATATTCTATTTATTCATTTGATGTATTTAAAGTAAACAATATAGTAATTAATTAGCGAAAATTAAATCTATTAAATACATAAAAATGCTCTTGTTGAATAAGACAGTTAGGCGACACCAATAAAGGATTCATAAATTAATTACAGTGCATCGTCCACTCAAATATTAAAACTAATTATTGTAATAATTAATTACCGTTGAATATCCAAAAACTTTTAATTTTTTTAAAGCTGGATGATGTTCAATACGGCCACCACCAAGACATTCCGTATCAAGTCCTAATGCTTGTATCGATGGTGTAACTTCTTCATAAATATCAGCTATAAGAAAACCAAAAGAAATTTTTTAAACAAAACTTATTAAATCAACGTATTAATATGAAAATATAATTGTCTAAAGTACAAATTGGAATTCAGGTGACGAATGGATTGGCCTACTATCATCCCGGTTACGCAATCCAACTCAACACGATGTCACTGGTAACTCGATCACAATATACCTATGTCAATAATATCATGTGATCGAGACTAAAAAAATAGTATAAATGTTGTGATTGTCGACTAGTGGAAAAGAAATCTCAACAACAAACTATATTAATTGGATTAATGCACAACTTCAACTGAAATATTCAAAGAAGATTAAGATAATCGGGTTTGATTGGAAAACTGTTATAACAAGTTAGTTAATACATAAATTGAGTATTTTCAAGACAAATCATATATATGTTTATACATACACGTGTTATTTACTATTTAATTAAAAATAATTTACCATGCCATTCTGCTCTGCTATAACCTCTAACAATTAATTTACTAGGTTCATTTCCATCAGCAGTTTCTTTACCATAAACTTTTATTAAAATATATTTAAATCTACCCTCATCATCGATGTCAACCAGAGGAATAGCTTGTAATTTTCCTTCAGACATTTTGCGTATACTTGAATTTATCGATAATAAATAGGAACGTACACCTTAAAATGAAATAATTCCCAATTTTAAATGAAAATAAAATTAAATCAAATTATTCAAAACATTAAAATAAAAAGTTAACCTAAAATATACAAACTTTTTTGACAACAGAACCATCGAAGTGAAATTGGCCCTAAAAACATTTGAAACCAGCCCTAATCCAGCTCTAAGTAAAATGCTCGCAGAGGTGAAAAAATGTTGAAAATGTAGTTTAAATTATGATATATGTGTACTGTCTTTTGTCATTCTGACAGCATAGAAATTGACATAACCTAAACAGTTATACTTTCATTTATAAGTTGCAAAGAATGGATATGGAATGGACAAATGTTGGGAATTTTCCTGAATAAAATACATTTTCCTGAATATAATAATATATAAAGAGGAAAGAAGTTTCAGCAACCATCTGAGTATTTATATAAAGAATAACTTTTTGTGTCTTTTGTTTACATTGATTTTGTTCTTTAATTTTATTAATAAAGACTGTTTACTTTAAGTTATTATAATTTATTTAAGTGATTATTTCTATTAAAAAGTATATATACAAATAATTTCACGTGCATGCTAAAATCAAAACATTCAACATACAATATTTATAATTATTCCATAATTACAATTATATTTAAATGTTCTACAATACTAAAAATAAATACATATATGTATATATTTATATGCATATAAATGCGAGAAAGACCAAAAATTGTGCACTAATATTATTTTTTGGTACGTCTATCCAGCCCCTATATATGAAAGATTTGGAAAATTGTTTTTGGAAGAAATTAAACAAATTCATTTTATTGGAGAGGGAGGTTTCAAATTTTTTTTCCTTAAATTTTCCTCATATATTAATCTTTCCCTATGGTGAATATTTGGAAAATCGTTCGTGGACAAAATACCTCTAAGAAAAACTTTCCGGAAAACCAGTAAATGTTATGAATATTAGATAAAATTCATTCTTTTGGTGAGAAGGACATAAAATTTTTATTTCAAATTTTCCACAAATATTAATCTTAGATATATCTATCTAGCCCCTATGATGAATATTTGGAAAATGGATCGTGGAAATAATTTCTCTAAGAAAAACTTTCTTTTTGGAGAAGTACTTTTTTTCTGATATGTGTTGAATGTTCCAAGTTTTTTAATTAATTAAACATTATTCATATCATAATGTTTTTTTCTTTTTACGCCTATGAATAAAGATCTATATGTATATAAATTTAAATATTTTCGTGGCATATCAGTCACTAAAGCAAACTCTGTTTTTTTGCTATACATGGTTCTCATAGGTGTAAAGAATAACTTAGCCTGGTATATAGCTAACCCAGCACAGGCTATAGAATGTAATTTAAAAATACATGATAACATTATTATATTGTAATCAAAGTATTATAATTATTTATATCAATAAATGTAAATAATATAATAATATCATATAAATGAAAAGTATATATATATTTAAGACGAAAATGGTAGAAAAATTTAAATATTATTTTCACCACTCTGTCAATTTAGGGCAAGTTTCACTCTAATAACAGAACCGACTGAACATTTTCTCTATTGATTTCTCTATTCATTAAAATAGTAAATATATGTGGAAAGTTTAGCGACAAATTCAGGTGAAAATGTAAAATAACGAACACAAACACAAAAGTACTGCCAACAAAATAATATTTTTATAACCTCAATATTTGGTATTTGTTGAATCGAAATTTTATAATAATAATAAGTAATATAATAATAAACTAATTTTTTAAACCTCATTTTAATAGAAAAAAAAATTATGTTATCTCGATCTCGACGTCTTGTAAGTGTTCCAGACGCTGACGTTGCTTTTAATTGTCTAAATGGCGTCGTAAATATATTTAAACCGGCTGGAGTTAATTTTATGCAATTAAAATCATCAATTTTTTGTAATATTTGCAAAGGTATGTGATTTATGAAAATTTTGTTTACATGACCGCTACTCGATCTTCTTGGAAATAAACTTGAATTGTTTGAAGATTTAATTTATTTATTCAAATATTGACAAATTATTTATCGATATTCATCACACAATTTTCTATTTTAATTTATTAGCAGAAATTTTATTCCAGTCATTATAACTCAAGATATATAAAACAATCGAACATGTACCAGTAAGTACGTTAGAAAATCCTCATGCCTATTTATTACATCACTGCCGACAACAATATCAAATACTATTTGGGTTCGATGCAGGACGTAGTAAGGATTTTCAAATTATATCCACTGTTGTTGTTAGACAGATAAAATACCATGCTTGACGGTTTTTGTATAGTTCAAAACATCTCCATAAATTAGTTTTCGCCTATCTCAATGTAAAAATATGGTCTATGTAGAAGAAGCTGAATCATCACCATATATATGAGTCGTCCTTTACATAGACAATGTTGACATAACGTATAGTATGTTCACTCAGAGTAGTCCCTGTGGATCCGGGATGTAGGAATAGGCCCATAAGTAGAACTTTTAAGTTTCCATGTAGGGGTGCAATATTGACATTTACCTCTCCATCTCTTCGTACTGTATATATTTTTCTGAAAAATAATTATGAAAGTCCCAAGGTGGTTTTATGATTCTTTTTCATTCTTTGGCCAATTTCATATTTGGCAATATTCACACATTATAGTAGGATATGATATTATTCCTTGTAGGATCACGATGTTAATTTACCGTTCCAAATATGCATGTAAACTCAAATAACTATAATTAAAATTTGCCAACAAATATAGAATCAATTATAATTATCCAGTTATACATTTGAATATTTCAATAGAGTGGTGCACAAATCCCCAGCTACCTAGTTTGTTGCTGTGTTGTTTTTTTCAACCAGTCGACAAAGACGACATTAACACCATAGTTTTAGCCTCGATCACACGCCATTACAGTCATATACCGTAATCGAGTTATCAGTGACACCGCGTGGAGGTAAAAATTGGTTGAGTATCCTCGATGATAGTAGGCCACTCCATTCTTCACTATATAGTGTTTGAGTATACCAATTACGAACAATTTCACTTTTTTAACGATCCACCTAAAAGCTTACATATATATTTTTTTTATTTAGATTTAAACAGCTTAACCGTTCGTGAACCAAGAAAACGTTTATCAATAGAACCCCGAAACAGTGTTAACAGCAACTTTGAACAAGATGATAATATACAAAATAGAAAATATTTAATTAAAATAGAAACAGATTTATCTGACCATACATTATCTGTTGGTCAACGATATAAAATAGAAGATTTTAATTGTTTACCACTAGCACAACTAGGAAAAAATACTAGCGGAGTTTTTGGTAATTTAATTTCTATTATTTTTTTTTATTTATTTATTTATTTTTTTTTTTTTTGCTTTATCAAACTAAACATAAAACATAAATAGTTTTAGGAATAAATAATGGATTAAAGGACATAATAAAGATAAAGAAAAACAAATCGATACGTACTTACCATGTTAAAGGGAAATTCGGTATAGCCACTAAATCGCATTTTAAAAATGATCATGTAATAGGTAAAGGAACATTTGGTCACATATGGCCAGATACACTAAACGCTTTGTTAGCATCAATGCAAGCATCTCATCAGAAAAAAATGTTTGATCTATGTGGTGTGGATAAACAATCGCAGGCTGCCTATGAAATTGCCTCAAAAGGTTTAATACGTCCAATAGCAAGTTTTGAACCAGTAATTTATGGTATTAAATGTATAGAATTTAATCGACCTGAATTTTGTATTGAAATTGCTGGCATTAATGAAACTGAACCATATCTTGTTTCATTAATACATGAAATTGGTTTGCAATTACATTCGGTGGCCCATTGTATTGGTATACGTTGTATAAAACATGGCTATTTTGATGTTGAAAATTCTGTATTGCGTGAGAATTGGAAACTTCAAGATATTCTTACAAATATGGAATATTCTAGGAATATTTTAAAGAAACATCCAAATATATTATATCCAAATAATGTCAATTTAGTAAATGAAAGCAATTAATATTTATAGGAAAAAATAATAGAAAATAAATTATTATTATTATAGAACATATTGTCAGCCTATTTTCATTCAAGTTAATATCACAAATTATAATAACATTCATTACATTCGAATACCAGCAAAATAACATGTAATTGTAATCATATCCTTGTGATTAAAAATGAGATGATTCAAATATTGGATGGATTGTGCATAGAAAACAGTCTGCTATGGTCCTTCTCTATATGATGTACAATAAATAATATATTACTGATGATATATCAAATGACATTGGGTTCTTACATAACTGCGAGATAATAGATTTAGATCATCATGATAACTTGTACCGGTAACACGGGCGCACAGGGCAATTTACCAATTTTGCCTAGTTCTAAATTTTGTATAAAACCTGTATATATTCGTTCTAGAACTATGTATAGAATTTTCAAAAATGTAGGTGTCAATCAGACCGGATTTTGTTACCATCTCCTACCCAGTTTTCTGATTTTTTTTCATTAACGATCTCCACACATTGACCTGGAATCCTATGCACAATTATTATGCTCACTCTTATTTCTTTGATAAAAGGCATCAACATAGGTAGGTATATTATGTCGCATAAATATGTTAAACACGAATGCCGTTGTTATCTTATAATCTTTCATTGTGTTCTAAATAATTGTGATATAGTTTGGATGCTTGATTCTTTGTGATTTACCGATTCACTAAATCTTAGTAGTCTTCTGCCACTCACAGACACACAAATTTTCAAACAATTATATCATCAGACAACCATATTTTATCGATAATAAGGTCTAATTGCTGTTATCCAAGTAAAACTTCGACATTTCGGGTGCAACGTTATCGGCGTCAGATGAATAGTTATACCCTTAACGTGTTGTAATATGAATTGAAATTCACCACATGTCCAGCTCGTTAAATTACTCGTCCTATCTTTCTGTTTCAATTTGCAACGTATTTTGTCTGAATATCAATATTTAAAAAAAACGAGAGAAATATAATTGGCATCGCCAATTATTGTAGACCCTGGAAATTGTTTAACGGATCACAACATAATATATAAGTATTTATTAAATAGAATTACAAAATAGCCCAAAATTACAGGAATATAATAAAAGAGAACAATATAATTATATATAACATAATTATATTAATCTATGATATTATAAACCCAATTTTAATCTAAAAGGAG
>JANSTX010008812.1:0-16951 GCA_027564355.1 Penthetria funebris | reverse complement strand
ATGTAGAAAGTCGTTACGCATCTTTTGCAATTAAAAGCGATGCTGACATTCTTGTGGAATTGTATCAGGGCATCATAATCGTTAGAAGATCTATTTTATTTAAAATGCGAATAACTTGAAATCGGTTATGTATTGAAATTTCGTGTCTGAGGATGAAATATGTATAAATTCGTTGCGCATCTTTTGTAATTAAAAGCGATGCTGACAATTTTGTAATAGCACGAGTTTTTTCTATTTTTTAGACTAATTGTTGTAGCTGAATATCTGCCATATGTGTATAAAATGTAGTAGGCATTACTACGTATTTTACTATTTACACCATGTCTCTATATCCAACCGTTTACGTGAAATTGTAATTCTTGTATTTGATTTAAAACGTTGGTACATTTCATAGGTTACAGGATTTATATCAGCGCATCATAATCTTCAGATGATTTATTTTATTTAAAATGCAAATATCTCTAAATCGGTTATGGGATTTCGTGTCTGAGGATGAAATATGTAGAAAGTCGTTTCGCATCTTTTGCAATTAAAAGCTATGCGGACATCCTTGTAATGTATCTTCTTATATCTATTTCTATACCATCATTAATTGTTAAAAAAAATTTTCAAATATTTGTTCGCCATTGGTCGCAAGTGAACATTTGACTGACGTACTAATCTGTATTAGTGTCGGCTTTAATTCATTGATCGTTAGACCGACGTGAGAAGTTGTATTTTAAAAGTCATTCCAATTTCAGTCTCATATTTGCCATAGCCGACAACTTGCGATAGCCGACAACTTGCGATAGCTAACAAATATTGTCACCCGATTAGATCCCATCATGATATGGTTCAGTATTTCACCTTTATCAAAATTCAGTCCAGTGGTGACATTAAACATCCCTGTTTGGACCCAATTGCAGATCAAAGCTAACATCAAGCCTTTAACGATGCGAAACTCTAAAGTGTAGATCACGATATGGACTAGAGCGTGGCTTATATTCATCAGTTTAGACTATATTCCATAACTGTCTAGAATTAAACACATCATTACACGATCTATACTATCGAATGTCTGCTTAAAGTTGATAATTCTTAATTATTTTTTTTTTGATTTAACATTAGAGTTACTCTAGTAGAGGACACTTCATTGGGAACGAAAACCAAGTTTAATCACAAAGCGATAAATTTATTTAAAAATAAGTTTTGTCTGCAATAGGATTCGAATTCCTCAGGTCTACCGTTGTCATACTGGACTATCGCGTTACCACTATGCTACTACGACCGCTTCCTAATGTATTGATATGGTTTGTGTAACGATTGAAACCTACATTGTTCCTACGAATACCTGGTTCAAAAACTAAACTTATTCTGGTGTGTACAATAATAGCTATAACCATGCATTTCGTTTTCAGGCGAAACTACGACAGTTCTGATATGAACTTAAGTTACCCTTTTTCGACAATTTAATTATCAGTCAGGATCGGAATGACCATAAAGTAACCACACTTCACTCATAACGGGATCCAATATTGATGTAATCTTATCCAAGTCAACGTATTACATTTATTATCGGCGCCAGTTGCCTTAGTAGTTTTTAGTTGTAGTAATGCGTATTTAACTTCACTACGACTTGGAGCAGAATCTCTGAATCGTCTTGTACTGAAAGTGTTACTAATTAATAATACTGTAGTTTTGTTAATTGTGAATATTTTTATTTAGTATATGTATTTGAAAATGTTGAATAAATTTTATGCAAAACATCTTACTGTTCCACCATTGGCGCGAATGATGGCGACACCAAGTCTTCCGATGAATGCATCTCGTTGCTGTGCGAATGTGAGTCATATATCAATTACTTCAAATTTATCCGCATATCTTGCTGAAAATTATTGACTTTAAGATCGATCATATTTTATATTTGAAACTAACAAAATTATTAATTTTTTAAAATATTGAATGGGTGCACGAATGTTGTTATTGGCTATTGAAAATCTTGACTTTTAATCCACACGGAAGCAAAGAACGAGAATATATATAATATGTTCACTCTGGCCCATAAAACTAGTACTAGACTTCTTAATGACGGGTCTTCGCTACGTTGTTCTTGGACGAACAGTGCTAGAACTCTCCATTAAAATGCGTAAATTTGTATAATATACACAAATTTGTCTATATATTATATGATTACATTATAGCAAACATTATACAATATGTAACATTGCATAAAGTACGAGTAAAATATAAATTAAATTAATTAATTAAATTAAATTAATAAAGTATGTTATATATTACCTTAATAAGCTGTGTACCATTTAATTTAATAGTAAGTTCATATTAAAATGAAAAATAAATTTATTTTCCATCAAAGGAAAACATAGTAAAAAAGCTCATTAGATTAATAAATGAAAAAGAAAAAAAAAGTGTCGTTTCAGGATTTCCAATTAAGAAAATCTCGCTAATGAAATTTTCCTAATATGTTTTCGCATTTTCATTTTTTTTTTTTTTATTTTTACATCTTCGGTTCCAACGCAACAAATTCTTTATGGATCTGAGCAATTGTGATGTAGAAAGATCTCGATGAAGATTGCAATCAATGTAGGATCTCAAATATTGAGTTCTAAATTTATCTACGTAGACCGAAGTTACTGAAATTGATGTTGCATATTCTTGATTGGTCGAGTGTGTAATCTTGTAGATAAACTCAAGTTCTTGGATCTATTGTATAACTCTATATCTTATGCATATAGTAAATAATAGTAATAATCATTGAAATCGCAATAAATTTGTAGACTTACTTATGATTGGGACTAAAAACAGGGTATCTGTTGTATTATTCGACCAGGTTACTACAGTAGAATTAAATAGGTTATTGGTTCAATTCAATTCAAAAATCCTTTATTAAGTAATTTACAATTATATACAAAAAAAAAATACATTTGTGTTAATTAACAATTTATAGATGACAAACGCATTTTGCCCACAATGCTTGCAATGCATGTAGTGAATTTGTTTTTTTCTTTTTTTTTTACTATTTATGAAGAGAATAAACTACCTTGGGCAGATGGAATTTGGATTATAATTTGTACTGGGAAAAGGGATTGGTAAAACCAGTATATAGTAATAGTAGGAATATGTGGGAGAGTGTTGGAGAGGGGAATGTAGGGTTGATAGTCATTTATAGGTCTTCGTAAATATATTCATGGTTTTGTTCCACGTTATACACAAGTTGTGGATCATATTAGATCGTTGATGATATAGAGTTAATAAACCGTCATTATTATATAGACTATCACTGATACCCAGATGATAGAGGGCATTGGATGTTTGATCTTATGGTTTATCGGTTCGCCGAATCTAATGGACCTGCTGCTACATCGCCTGAGAATGGCATTTTCGGACGCTCTTATTTTGGCCAAAAATATCGCCTGTTTAACCAGCACTCTATCATTTCTTTCGATACCCGCAGCACGGTAAATTCTTCGGTTACTAATATGCCTATATAGGTTATTGGTGATGGTGTTGTTGTTGATAATGATGATGATTTGAGGAGTACCTAACGTACGAATTTCATAAAATGTTTTTAATATTATAGTAGTAGATCATTTCAACCTATATGAACTCCAGTTTTTCATTTCTCATTTTGATAAAATAATGTCTACAACAAGTTCAAGATCATCAAATAGATTGATTCCACCTTATCTTATACGTTTCATTGTGCCGTCAATTTGGTCGTGGTACCCAATTTAATCCCTGTTTGTATTGTATGTATCTCTCCTTATATGCTTATTATTTAGGATATAGAGTATCTACTTCTACAGGATGCAAGTTTATTGCTGTATATTTTGATAATAATTAAATATGACACTAAAGTAACTACGTAGTATAAAATAATAGTAGACATAAAATAAATACATATTTTAATGTTTAAAATATTGTCCATAAATTCCCATTAATGATTACCCTAAAAAAAGTTGCAATGATGATATTGTTAACGATGTGTACCACCAGTAAACAAGGTAATAAATATTATAAAGTACAATTTATGGTGGTAAAATATGAAGGAAAAATTTAAGAACTGTTGTTTTTATTTTATTAGCACTTGTGGTTTCTGATTTTATAGCTTCCTTACATTTTCAATTAACTTTATTGTGCAAGTGAATCTTAAAAAAATTGTCTAACTTCTGATATACGGAAATATGCATCTAATCTGTACAATCGTTTCACAGATGAGTTATAATTGTAGAGTTAATTTATTACATTTGCATTTACTGACAACAATACATGGTCCTTTTACTAACAGACACTTAGGTGTAGATTGTGATGAAATTACTATTCTCAACGGTTAAACCATTAATATGACTTGATAAATGGATACTTGGAAAAAAATTGAAAATCCATTTATTGTTATTCTTTATCAATTTTAGAAACACCTAACATAGGAACACAGTCCTGCCATTGTTAAGAACATTTTTTGCGGATTTACTCATTCTCGTTATGTCAGAAACAGAAACCTTTATTTGCGTTTTTAAACTTTTTTTTTTGTTTTTTTTTTTGTTATTACAATGATATTACAATCTAACTTATGTATACCATAAAAGGATTAAATTTAACAACACTGCCTTTACTCCTATGCCTAAATACATTTTAAGTGCGCTACTATACTATCCATGTACACGTATTCATATGGAATGTAAAACTATGGATAAAATAGAATACCAGTACGAGTATAGTAAGTAATCCTTTATTATTCAGGGGATTAGAATATATAGGATTTTGCGAAAATTTTCTTTTTAATCAAAAAACGTATCAAAATTTGAATGCCGATAAAACCCCAAGGTTATTATACCAAATAATGTATGTATACCAATTCCTACCAATTAAGAAGTCCAATTTAATTTATTCAATTTACATACCAATACTGTGGATACATTTACATACCAATACTGTGGATACAGTTTTGGGTTTTTATATATATTTTTTTTTCATTTCAAAGGATTAGTTACTTAGTTATAAACACGTTAATATCAATATGATTACCGTACGATCCAATATGTGTGGAAGGATTAGTCGGCATATATTCATTTAATATTGTTCTGAAGAATCTTAAGCTTTTTAAATCCTTGGTTTTTTTTCTTTAGGCGTTTTTTGGTGACATGTTTTACATAATCGTTTGTATGCTGTGTATTAAATGCTGTAGTGTTTGAGCCCCATCAAACTTCTTAATTTTATTATTTTTTTTTTTGATTAAATAGATAAAATTTTATATCTATCTATTGATATTTGGGAATTTCCCAATGAAAATCCTATTTACAATAGGCAACGGCAGCAGCACACAAATTTATACATTTATTTGGTGTTTAATCATTTATTTTATGTTCAAAATTTTATTGTAATTTTATATTGCGTTGCTGGTAAAATTAATTGTGTATTTTGAATGGCTTAATGAGGTTAATAAATTATGTTATTTATTTACTGTTGATTATTTTAAGTATTTTATCAAAAGTGAAAAAATATGCAAATTATTGCGGAATTTTGAATATGAAAAACAACTGAAATTACACGTTTTTCATAGTACCTACTACTGTGATTCATTAATTGTGTTATAATGTACCTATGTGTGGTATTGCATAATACACTCACTCTCAAACCATACAATTTTAATATTTAAATATTTTCGTAATATTTAATTTTTTTTTTTGTTTACATGCTTTAAATAATATCACGTTCCGATCTAATCCAAAAGTTCAGTTCTTATCACATGGTTGGTTAAATTTTATATTTAAAATATGTGTCATTATTCTTGCATCATGCGACAGAATTTTTCAAATCATCCTTATTGCAAATATTGTGAAATTATTAATCTAAATGATATGATTCAATGAACTTCTTCCTTTCTTTCTCTTCTTTTTTCTTTTATTCTTCTACTTCGTACGTCTTCGACCTGTGTTCAACTAGAAATTATCCTAGTCCTGAAAAGTGGTGGCAATTCAGCTTTCGAGTCATCGTTTTGAGATCTTCCAATATTACATTTTAAAAAAGTCCAGGGGAAGGGGGGCAGATGATATCAGTATTTTTTTGACATTATTCTGTCAGAAAAATTTTCGTACAAAGTTTGCATCGTATAGCACGAATTGTGCATGATGTGACACCATTCTGTTGGAACCACATGTGCTGTATTCCCAATCCATCCAATTCAGGCATAAAAAAGATTTTTAAACTTGTCACTATAACAATCACCAACATTTGTTACGGCAGTGCCTGTAGCATGCAAAATGAAATTTGACCCAATGATGCCGTCGGGCTAAATGAGATACCATGCAACCCCTCTACGATGGTACAATGATCGTACAATGATCGTACAAATTAACAAAGCCACAACCAAATAGAAACGTGCTGTTTCGTAGCTAATGATAATTCCAATCACGCTGCCGTATATGATCTTTTCTGCAATTCTTATGCCAATTGAATTTTAAACGAATAAAGATGCAAATATTTTTGATATTATACACCCAATTTTAATCTAAAAGGAGTAAAAAGTTTGCTTGGAAGGTACTTGGAGGAGTACTTCAATTTTCCTCATCTTCGAACTCAGCCTCACAAATCAGATAAAAGTAACACGTGTAAAATTTTATAACGATATCCCGAAGCATTCTCAAGTTATCGTGTGCATGGACGGACGGACAGCACTTCTGTGTATTTTTTTTTTCTGAGATGTTCACTTCTTGGCGTTACGTGAACGGAAACAAATACAATAGACCATTGGAACTTTGTTCCCGGGCCCTAAAAATGTATCACTTCACGTCAACTTATTAAATGTATTATTTCGAATATTGTAAGATGTGATTAATGATTAATGCATAGGTGATGAGTTATTTTGATGTTCTTCGTGTTGTTATATGAATTTGAGTGACCATTTGCAACAATTTTACAATTTTAAATTATATGGAATTGAGAGTTTGAGAGTTGAAACTATTGGTAACAATTATTTCATTAGAATCGTCACAGAAAATAATCCATCCCTATATTACAATAGCCGATGGTTACTTACATTCATTCATTTCGTATTTTAAGTTTTCAAACAGCAAAAATCTTAGTCTATCCACTTATTGTGTATAATTATAAGAGTATCCTTAAATTATGATTAGTTAATGTAATTTGCAATAATTTGACTTCATATTAGAAAATCTATTCTATTATTCATATAAGTGCTGTATAAAGGATAAATATTTTCTTTACTAAAAAATGAAAAGTTTATGGAAACACAGCACATTATAAATGAATGTAAATGGGAAATTTCAAGTTATTCTATCCACTTAACAAGGAATTATTTATATAAGTTATAACTTGCAATTAATTTTATACTCGTATATAAAATAGTTACAACTTTTAAATGCTTTTAAGGAACTTTACACTTTATACATGTTGCGGAAAGTCTAGCTAATACTCGTATATACGTCCCTATAAATGTGCATACAAGTAAGGAATAACGATATTTAATCAGTAAAATTATCCTCAAATTTTCAATATTGTTACATCAGATTAATAGTAAATTTATTGATTACTTTTGGGGTTGAAATTGAAAGAAGGTATTTCACATATTATAATTGAAGAATGTGAAGTACGGTATGAAAGTAATTGAAAATTTCGGACGATAAATTATTCACACAATGCGAAAAACATAAATGCTAGTTTGCCCTGATGAAAAAAATGTTTTTTTTAATAAGTTGCTTTCCAAACTGCACAAGTATTTTTAATAGTTGATGCACTCAGTAATACTACACGACGACTTTGGTTGTCACAATCGCATTCTGTTGAATTCACGTTTGGTCGCACACTTAAATTTCCGGGCACGTTTATGTCGCGTACTTCTCATTTATCGAATCATCTTTCTGAGGATGTGTTACCTGAATTTTACGGTCTCCAAGCACTTAAATCAAATGTTCACAAATTCTTGCGTTCATATCCTTCACCTTCGTCGTTATGAGCAAATAAAAAGTTTGAGTGTTTTGAACATTATCCAATTGCTAAAAAATGACTTTAATTTAAAAGAAAAAATAGCAAAACTAATCCTTTTTTGTTACCAGTGGTCAGTATCCTAGACGGAATGCTCTTATTACGACAGAATAAATTAATAATATGGAAGCTTTTGATAAATTTAACAAAAATTGCCCGCCATTGCAAAAGTTCATAAGTAACAAATAGAAATGGTTCCAAAACTGCATCACATCAAATTCATATAAAATTGATATTTAAAAAAAAAATTATTAAGGGATTTTTCATCCAGACTTTTTAATTTAAATAATTTGTTGTTGTATTTAAAAGTCTAATCGGTTGCCTGATGACTCATTGCCTTCGATAATTTCTCTAGAATATGTGACACCACTTGAACATGTGTAGGACATTTTAGATTTCAATATTTTCTTTTTAAATACGGTGATCTGAGTGAGCGGATCTTCAGAAAAACTAAAATAAGTTTGGAAAAGCGTAAATAGTACGAAAATATTTCAGAGCGGCAAAATACACAGCAAATTCAAAGTATTAGACAGAGACCTACCGTTTGATTAAAAAAAACTGACCGAAAAGTGCTACATAATAGAATTTCCAATGCAATCTAATTATCGCTGTTTGATTTCAAATTAAACGCAGCAAACGGGCAGGTAAGTGCAACATTAGCACTTCAAAAATCATAGTCTAACATATATGCTGTTCATCGACTTTAAACAATCGTTTGACTGTCTTGATCCATATTATCATATGATGTAGACAATTCTTGAAAACTATGAAATTCATTGTTAACCAAATATGCATTTTATCATCATTGTTTTCCCTACTCATCTTGGATTGGGTCAAAATAAAGGTAAATAATAAACTAAATGGATTAATTTGGGGTTTAATAAATTAATCTTTACCTTATCGACGCAAGCAGAAACGGACATGTGGTTAAAATTCAAGTGGATATAGTAAATCATTTTGTTTAAAAGTTATTTTTAAAATTGTCTATATACAGAAGCGTCCACTCAATTATATCGCAAGATATGCATTAGACTGGGTATCAGTCATATAGTGATGGTCGAACAAAAATAATGTGCTGGAGAACTTTGATTTTACTACCAGTTGTAGGATGTGGAGTGAAGTGAAGTTGCATGCTAGAAATTGTAAACAATGGCAGTTGTTTGTTGATACCCTATGCTATCGATTAAAATAATTTTTGAAATTATGAAGATGATGGTAATTGAAAACAAAAAGCTAACTGTACTCTGTCTGTTTTTGTTTTACAAAATTTTTCCACATTCTTCGGGGGATAATATTTTTTCTGTTTTCTGATGATCAGTTCCAACTCTTCCAAATATTCTACAATCAATCTAAATATTCGATATTATCTCCAAATGTGCTATCTGCGATCCAAATAGTCTAAATGTGGTCCAAAAATTCTTGACCTTTTGGACAATTTGATGATCTAATTTATTTCAAATTTGGTATAATAGGTCAATATATTACATAGTAGTCACTATTGATTTTTACTCAATGGTTGTACTATTTCAATATATCCTGGTCAAATTTCATTATGCAAATTATGAAATTTACTCAAATGACCTACTAATATTTAAATCTATTCCTTTATGTTCTTAATATGGCAATGACCTTTGTTGCTAAATGTACATGCATTTAATCAATTTATTTATTAAATGCATGTGCATTTAATGAATTTACTTAATTTTATCTAAATAATCTAATCTGATAAAATTGTTTACAACCAATAACTTTTAAATTTTGGATGGTCAAATGGCAAACTTTCAAAGGTATAATATCGACATTTTTGAAAGTTGCGCTTACATTTGGGGATGATTCTCAAATGCTTAACTAATGTTGGGACCAACATTTTGTTTCGGTGCATTAATTTTATAGTTGAATTTAATTTTATTAACATTTAAAGTTATATTCTAAATTATTATGATTTTATTATTTATCAATTTTAATTGGATAAATGCAATTTACAGAAATATTTTCAGCATGCGGATATAATTGCATTAGTTGTTGAATTACAGATGAATATCATATTCAATGACAATGTCTATAGCTGGATTTTGTAGATAGATGTTATTAGGTAGACATTTGAAATGGTTACATAATGTACATTACATTACATTAAATATAATCTCATAATATTTTCATTGAATTTTCCATTTCAAATTCAGACTCATAATGTCAAAAGCTGTTTTTGCTACTCCATACAGAATAAAACAAAATATTTATGGTGGTATTTCACATATAAGCTACAAATTATTAATTTCTATTTTAATGGTGTGAATTAAATATTATTATGGTTTATCTAACATTATAAAACTTTATAAATTTTATAAATCAACTTAAAATTGAATAATACACTCGTATGCTATTTGGTTCCATATACCCCATCACATTGGCAAAGTTTTGTCAACATTTTCCACGTAAAATTAAATATTCATGTGTAGACTCTTTTGAACATATATTTGACTATACTAGACAACAAAATCTACTCAGAAAATTTAGTTAAATTAAATTAGATTTGACAGAAAATTATTTTGATTTTCTTTATTGCATAATTGTGTAGATTTCACATTCAGAGACAGAAGTGCACATAGAATTGTGTGGGAACCTGTGGATTAAAAAAAGAAAAGTGGAACAATATTAACTGCAGCATAATGTATGAATGACATTAATGCATGGGTTGGCTCGAATAACATAGACTGGGAGTACACACGAAGTAGTAGGTATTATGAACAATAATAGAGAACTGGTTGCAAAAACATATGGTAATTACAATGTTCTAATTTGTGGCACAATATTTTCGCGTAAGAGAATTGAATTTCATTGGAGCACATAATCATTTGTTTAAGATTGTGAAATTCTCCGTTAGACATTCGTAGTCGTGGAGATGCGGATAATATTGATGATAATTGTTTGATTTTTGGCTAGATGAAATTAAAATTTATGGCAAACATATAATGAGGGACAACATAGAACTGATGGATGCATAAATGTCGCTAAACTTCATAAGGAATATGTAAGTCAATGGTTCGCAGACAATTTGGTGAATCTATTAGTATGTGACAGCGTTTGACGAACCTGAAACACAATTGCAGACACTACAAGTCGATGCGAATGTACTTGGTTTCATTTGTTATGAAAAGACTGATACTATTACAAAACGTGAACAGAACTCAAACACTGAATTTGAATTTGACAATATATAATTTGCATTGGATTATCAAACATTACATTGTTGAATGACGATACAAAACATTGATTTTTTTTTTTTGTATTATTTAATAAAAAATCAATTCCAATTTACAATTTCCCTGCTGTTATTGATGATGCCATTGATATTGCATGTCAGTTTTTAATACATTCGGTAAACCAATATCCACAACGACTATGTACCATAAAACTATTATTTACAATTCACAATCAATTATGGAAAATCAGTTTTGTTTTCAATTTAATTAATCTTATTTACTAATAATTAAATTTATCCCTCTGCATAAATACATCCCCATTATCTATTCATCTATCTTCTTCTGTACATCCATGGCACATACTATAGTATACAAATAGACGTGTCGAACAATATTTTTCATATGTTGTCAGGAAAATTCTACAATGTAATTTATTAGGAAATTATTTTGGAAAAAAAAAAACATGCAAAAAATAACGCACCAACCCTTAAGAGGAAAATTGTATCATACTCGTACACATATAGGACGAATAAATTTTGGTTTTCTGTTCGATAACTGAACATTCTGCATAAAATAAAAATGAAAATCAAATTAAAATAATTGAATGATTAATGATTAATTTGAAAATTTTTAGCAGCGTAAAAGAAAAATGTTTTCACGTATCGACTTTCCTTTTCCACTTTCTTTTTTCTTTTTTTTTTGTGTATAGATTTTAAATAGACAGAAGGAAAACATTTTTATTTTAATTTTTCTAATATATATATTTTCGTTTTTTTGGTTCCCTAAAAAAAAAATCTCTTAATGCCATTATTTTTGATAAATTACTTTTTATTCAAATTTTAAATATCGCATAGTATCAAAGGTTAAAATGAAATGGTGCTGATTCATTATTTTTCCTTATCAGAAATAGATTATGTGTATTTTACCAGGAAAAACAGAAAAAAAAAAATTAAAAGGAAAAGGTATTTTTCAGAGAGCAATTAGATAAATATATCTATAGAAAAAACAAAAAAAAAAAAAAACATCACAGTAACAGAAGTGAAATAATAAGCCCTAGCGACGAGAACATAATTCCAAAAAGAAAATAAATTGAACGAAAAACCCAATAATATGGCTAAGAAACGCAATACATTGACAAAAAATAAGTTGGTAGGATACACCATTGAATCATTGGAGGTTATTGAACAAATAATTACATGGTTGGTTCTAGATTTTATGTGCCAACACATTTTGATTCAATTGAGACACCTACTGAGTAAAATTTGAATTCGTGATGTTTAATTCTTTAAATTATCGGTTCACCGAATCGAATAGGTTAACATCCATAGCGTCTCATGGTGGGATTTTTAGAGACGAAAGATTTTAAAATTTGAATTTAAAGTGAAATTGTCTATAGTTCTTCCTGAATTTTAACATTTGTTATAACTGTCGTTTTGAAAACTTTTTCGATGAAATTTTCATCAATCGTTGAAATCATTCATTATAATGCTTCAAAGTCTTTAGTAAAGCTTTGCGCAGAGCTTTACGAATACAACGAAAGTTTTTTTTTTATACTCAAAACCCAGAATATTTTTATACATAAAATTTTGTAGTAATAAAAAATATTAAATATTTTAATTACAGTTATGTTGTGTTAAGATTAATTCAATTATTTTTTTTTTCTTATTCTTAACATGGTACATATTTTGACTTGTATTTCTCAATCCGAACCAATTTCACCTTTTCACTGTTCTCTTGTGGAATTCTTAATGCAGTTTTTACTTAGAGTTGTTTATAATAGTATTAGAAAAAAAGCTACACTCTGTGAATTGTCCGACTCCATCGTTAATCATTATTTTATTAATCAACACCTTTGTCGAAATATCGAAGTCACAGTAAAATGCTACATTAATATTCCATTTCCAATATCCTCATCCTTTAAAGCTACCTAAGTTCAGGGCTTCAGTATAAACTGGTTTTTACCAATCTTTTTTTTCCAGTCACAGTCTTTATTCAGATAGTACCAATCCTTGACAAATTCTTTCCTAACTCAAACCCATATCATCAACGGTTTTATAGACCTATGTTCTATCTAATTTATTGTACTTTAAAATTCTGTTTGGTGATTCAAACTAGAGATCATACAATAATTCGCAATCCCCACACTTGAGTAATTTTGCAATTAATCAATAATTTCATATTAATGAACATGAAAGTATTTAGTTTCATACCATACAATTGTGAACTTCTTACTTTCACATGATCATAACTTGAGTTTACATTCTGTACGTAATCATACTCAATTAATACTAATATTACCAGTAGTTTACCTAAAATTCGTTTAATTTGCCATTACCAATCCATTGAACTTAATTAATTCAATGTTAAGATTAATCTTATGTAATAATATTAAACCAATATTTACTTATATAATATACAAAGTAAATGATGATCCCATTATAATAAATAAAATTAAATAGCCATAGTATATTGTAATTATAGATGTTACTCATGAAATACTATCATATAGACAAGTGATTTGAATTTAAATATAAAGTAAAATCTATAGATTTCATGTTGAAATGCGGTATTTGACCACAATTTAATATATATGTTTAACAGGATATAATAGTGCCGACTATCGTAATTCCATTACGAAAGAAAACGTTTCATTAATTAATCACTCTAGTGAACAATTAATTTAACCATAATATTCTAATATAATTGCTTACTTGTACTCTGTGTGCATTGCTCTTGTATATTTTATTGCCTACTTTCAAAGCAATTTTCTGTACAATTTTTAGATTTCATCTTGTGAAATGTGAAATTCAAAAACAAACTTTACGTGAAATTTAAATACAATACTTATTTAAGTAACGTGGATGTTATAGCTATATATATATGTATAGACATATAGGTTCAAAATTATATGTTTAATATAAGAACATAACTCGTAATTAGAATAAACAAATTGTTTGGATATTCTAATGTATATGTGAAAGTCAATTTAGTTGCTATTAACCATATCTGCTTAACAAGGTATCAACGTAAATTTAGTTAGGTGAAGTTTATTAAGCTATGCCGTGGTCCTTAAAAATAAATATAAAAACATTTCCAAACGACAAACTTTGTATGTTTTAGACGCAACAAAATAACATTAAAAAAATGTGTTTACTTTTTGAGATCCACAAAAAATCGATCATCATCATAATATTTACGCCATAAGGGTGCACAAGGTCTCTTTACGGTATTAATTGTCTATCTGATTGTATTTCAAGCGTATTTAAATAGGGGTTGGTAATCAAATTACAAAGAAATGGTAACTTGACATGTCTGAGAATTGATGTGGATGCGATGAACAGCATTATTAATCAAAGAAAGTCTGATTCACACACTTGACTGAAATTTCCAATGTGGCTTAAAACTGTCAGTAAGTAAGTAAGATATTACCATTGATAGGGGATAGGGCAAAGTGGTGGTTGTGGCCAATGTGGAATAAATGGCTAGATATTAAGATGACGATTTCTGGCTAATGTTGATGTAAAGAACTGATTTAAATGTGATTATACTCTGGATCCGACTTATTCTACTGATTTGTAAAAGTTAAAAAATAAAGTTTCAATTGTATCTAATTCTAATCTATTGGAAACACCTATCCAATCTGAGATTTATTAAATTAAAATTTTCACATTAAAGCGAAAAGGAAAAGGGAAAATCTCTTGTATAATTTTAATTGATAATTATGTAATACATTGGAATATAATGTCAATGAAATATGATTAACGACAGTCATTCATCCATCTGGTTGTAACACAGTCAACCCTTTTTTTTTTGGGCTGGCTGTCCTATTAATTAAAATGTACCATATTTTTTGTAATTTTTTTTTTGTACGTGAGCTATTTTTTTTTTCTTTTTTTGTATTCTTCCACAATTTCGTTGTCCTATTTTGAAAATTATGTGTAATAATCGAATTGCCAATTTTTTAGCGAACAAAAAATTTACATAAATTCATATTGGCAAAAAAGAGAAGATTTTAATTAATTTTTTTTAATTTCTTTACTTTTTTTTGTCTTTTTTTTTGTTTCGTTGTTTTAATATTTATTTTCATGGAAATTCTTATAACAATGAAAAACGTAATCATTTCTTCCCTTCAAGTGCTTTTCTTCCCTTTCCCTTTAATTAACATACACATATTTAATAATAAGAAAATTTATACTTTTCTTTTATAAAAACTATAATATTTAGCTATTTTTAAAACCTTGTACTTATACAATTGTAATATTTTATTATATAGTAAAGTAATATCACCTAAAATGAATTTAAAATTGTAAAGGGATGAAAGAGGATACATTTTCTTATTCCTTTTTTTTTTTTTTCAAAAAAAGAAAAACATTTTTATCGTTGAAACTAATATCATAATAGTATTTGCATTTCGTTTGCCTGAATATACAATTTTTTTTTTCTTTTGATTTAATTCAGGAATTTCAAGTCCGGAATATGCCTGAAAAGAAAATGCTAATACCAATTTATGTTATTAGTTTGAATGATTTGAATTTTATACTTAATTCTTTGGCTCATATTTTAATTAAATTTAAAACGTTTCATAAATTCATTACTCACAAATTGCATTAACTATTGTGAAAAAATTGCATAATAATAGGTTTTTTTGTTTTTAAATGAAAAGTACTTTTAATTAGAGTTTTGAAATAATATTATTTCATAAATTGCATAGTTTAAATTGTAATTAAAATATGGAAATGTGATAAATTATCATGTCCCGGGATCAACTGTTTTAAAACAAGGTATATTTTTAACGGGGTTTAAGTATTTCCACTAAATACTAGACAGGCTCAATCATCACACTTATAAATTCTATCGAAATGTAGACGTGCATTCATATCGTGTTCTCTCATCTGTGGAATCTTTAGCCTGAAAAAGATGTTTCCGGAAATATATTGTCCCCAAAAGTTTAAGAGAAACTCTTAACAATCACTCTCCTCCTCCTATCCCATAAATTGATAAAAATTAAATTATGTTTTATAAATTATGAGACAATCAGTTATTTTGTGCATTAGCATTAAAGAGTAGGCATTGCCTGAGAAATGGTTTGATAAACGAAAAGAAAATTAGTGTAGCATATGGTTGTGAATTTTCAGTAACCGATACACATAACACCAAATGTGAAACAAAAAATTGTATTACTTTCTAATATACTGTGAAATATGTAGTTATAGAATTCGCAGTTTTATGATGAATGAGATCTTTAATTCACCACAAAATCTAGACTAGATGTTTCATTGGCCATAAAATTAAAATATAGGTTGTTCGAATTACAAAACCGAGCTAATTGACTGTTGTTACCGAATCCAGTAAAAATTATATAGAAGGTATGAGCCAAAATGAAAATTATTAAAAGCCTATTGAAAGAATGCTGCTGCTGCTGCTGGGTGACGTTAAAACCCAGGTGCGATTTTAGGTTGCTCTAACACGTTTCTCCAATCAGACTAATCTGCAACTAACGTCTTCCAATCCCGAATTTTAAGAATCTTCATATCATCGTATACTGCATCAAAACCATCTAGCCCAGGTCTTCCGGCCCCTCTACTCCCTTCTGGATTAACAGCTTTTTTGGCACACGTTCATCCTCCATTCGTGATACATGGCCCAACTATCTCAGTCTATTGATTTTGATTATTTTGACAATATTTGGTTCACCGTACAATTCATCTATCTCAAAATTATATCTTCTCCTCCAAACATTTTGTTCTTTG
>JANSTX010008801.1:0-19384 GCA_027564355.1 Penthetria funebris | reverse complement strand
AAGAAGCAGGTACTTATCAGAGAACACCAACATTTTCGAGTTTATTACTTGCGTCCATTCTTGCTAATGTCTTTCATTGTTCTTATTGCCTTTCGTGTCGATGTTAATTCTTGAAGAGTTTTGTATATTGTTCGTCGATATGCTGCGTACGATTGTGTCGGGGACACATTCAGCTGTTTAGCGAATTTTGCTGCACTTTGACGTGTTTTTTTTTTTAAAACTCATACCCTTCTCGTACTGGACACATATTTTTGCCACATATAATCTATAATTTTAAGGCTTCACATTAAGATGCACAGTAATAGAACTGACATTAAACTATTGGAATACGGTTTTAGTTTCACCACGACTCTTGAAACACAATACATTATCTTGTCAAACAAATGCAATATGGGAAATTTGAAACTTTAGATCTATTTGTTATCTTATTGAAATATTTTGAGGCTCATATGAGATTAAATTGGAAATTATTTTAGTCTGAAAATAATTCATTACTTATGATTGACTTTATGTATGACACTATGATAAACAATCTGATGATTTAATTGTAGTATGCTATGTGACGTGTTTTGTAATATGCCATGTGACGTGTTTATTATAAACATACATCACTCGATATTAGATCAACAATTTTCAAATAGACTAATAGGCGTCAAAATATTGACCTTACAAAAAATGACAAGAAACGATCATTGGTATGGCCGGTTTCTTTTCCATGAGAGATTCAACAGGTGATAATTACATTATTGTATTATGTTATACATTTCACAATTGTACGCGAAGTGTTACATCCATTCTCTAAATTAATGGCAGTATAAAAGCAGTATAAATTTTATATAAATTCAATTGCCTGCACCAGTCCAATCTTTGTCATCTCAAAACACACAGATATACGTATGTGTTGAAATATCTTTCTAATTATTATAAAATCATTAAAAAAAAATTATATTTACATAGACATAATTTGCAATAAATAAATAAAACAATTTGTTCAAATTAAACATAAGATTAGATAATCATTTATCAGACACTTTTCCATTTCATAATCAAACACAAATGTACAAGTACAATAACAAATTGGCGTCATTCTTTTATTTAACACACTAGCATCAGAATTCCCATTTAAAATAAATTCAAATGTGATTAATAATAAATTCACTTATAAGTGCCATTAATAGAAAGTAATAAATAATTCAATTTCAATGAAATTAATGTGAAAAAATTGAAATTGAAGCAGAAAGGAAGGAACACAAGCACCCAATAACTTTTATAACTCACTTGTTCTGTATTTATCTTACTTAAACACGATATCTAATTATAAACTAATAAGGTTTTGTACGATATACAATAACAATAAACTCAATTCATTTACTATTTTTAGCATAATCAAGTAAATTAAGTATTCCAAGTTAAAAATGTAGGAAGAAATGCGAACTGTTGAATGAGTGAGTTGTCATCACAACGACGATTGTAAAAAAAAAAAACAAAGCAACAAAAAAGAAACAAAAAAATTATTATCAATAAAGTCAACAGATAAAAACAAAAAGAAAAGGAATAACTAAATTTAGGTTTTACAATAAAATAAGCACAATTTAGATAAAGTAAAAAGTTTTGATATTATAAAATTAAGAAAAAAAAACAAGTTTTAAATAATAAAAGCAAAAAAAAAGTTCATTTCTACCGACCGACCGAAGACCAAAACAAAAAAAAAAATCTAATTACTTGTTGCATTTTTAATGTAAAAACTATTCTACGTATTTTGTTTCAAACAAAGAATATAATTATTTTACATAATTAATTACCTTTAAATTAATTGTATTGATTTTATTATTTAAAAAATCACACAAAATTAACAATTTCAACAATAACTTTCCTTTTGCACAAAACCGAAAACACTCAAATGTTCATTTGACGTTTGCAATATGCCAATTTGTTAATCGGCCATTTGAAGAAAAATTACGTCATTGTTTTTAGTAATGAGATCGTTCAACAGTTCAGATTTTAAGTAGTGCCACATATTAATTTTAAAAATTAAGAGATGAATTCGAATATTTTATTAATAATATAATTGATATTTTATGTACGATAATTTTTTTAAATATGGAAATTATATACAATACATGTTTTGATTGAATATTTAGAAATAAAAGCGTCGTTATTATTCAACTATATTATCAATAATTTAATATGTGTTTCTGATCTAAAGCCGCTAGATCATATTTTGCATCTTCGTTCAAATCACTCCAGTCTTAAATTCCCTGACATATTGCTATCAAGAAGTTCAGGATCTGTTTGACCTTTTGGGATGATAACTCCTCAATACCCAATGCATAGACTGTCAAGTGCTTCTGCCTCTTGTGGATCAATGCTACACATTCAGACAGAGTGTGTAAGTGAGTCAATTTTTGGTCAGTGCAGAACCTGCCATTTCTGTGTGTAATACCAATATTGTTCATGCAACCTTTCATGCAACCTTTCATGCGACATTTAGTCATAAAAATTCATTGATGTTTGACAACATTTGTGCGTTTAGTAGTTCAAAATATCTTTATATATCTACCATTAGATTTGATTACAGCCACACATTTCCACAAAATGTTCTCTGTTACTGATCAAATCACCCACTCCTTGAGTACCTATAACATACCCATAACATTCGTTGCAATAACGTTGTCCGTCAACATACAAAGTCTTGAGTGTATAAATCTTAACTATTGCCATACATTTAACACTACTTTTTGAATCTTTGTTGATATTTTTCGATCTGATGCACCCACTTAATAATAAACCAATTCCATTATACTGTGAAATCTGTGAGGCGGAAATTAATCTTCTTGAACAATTGGTAGTCGGAACGACGCAAATTCCTGATATATCAAGTCATAGTCCATATATCTGCTTGAGCTATTTCTAACCTCTCATCGAAATAAATACTCTATTCGGGTGCAGGCACCTAATGGCAACTCTGATCATTGTCAGTTTATTTTCCTGAAACCTTACTGTTACGGCCAACGAATTGTATGCTGAGGGTGTGGCATTACAGGGTTTACAAATTTTTTATAATAGTATCAGATGGGGTTGAAATTCTTTGGGTTGATGATCTGGATAGTGCCGTCGAAATAATTTACTCTATATTTTTCCTTGAAATGGAAAGTTATAAACAAAATGCTAAGCTGGACGTCAATAAATTTCCTCCATCGATTCCTAGGGTGACTTCAAACATAAAAACCATTCAAATTCGTTTGAGTTTTATGTACAGAATTCCTAAAAATCTAGATACTAACAAAGCACCTGGTCCTGATAGTATTCCGGTCATAGTTTTGCGTAAATGTGCATCTTCTCTCTCTCTACCTTTACTACATATATATTGATTTCCTACAATCTGGTATCGTTTTCCATCCGCATGGAAGATGGTAAACGTCTATATTCCTGAAAGGAGTTCTAAATCTGATTCTCTCAATTATATGAATAAAATTATTCATGATCGTCAATACGGTTGCGATCTAGAAGATCAACTGGTGATATTTTGACCGACTGACTGAAATTTGTTGTAGAAGTGTAGCTTTTGACGGAGTTTGTCATGCAGCATCGAAAGTGGTGTCTTATGGTATTCATCCTGAATTGAGGTAGTGTGGATCTTAAATTCCATTTGATGTGGGTGTTCCCCAGGGTTCCGTGTTGTCTCCTACGCTATTTTTAATTTTCATTAATGACCTCTTATCATTAACTGCAAGCACAATTTACAGCAACGCAAATGACACCACTCAGAAACGGAGAAATCTCGTAATATCAAGAAGATGCAGTTGTATCTTTTTCCACAGAAGTCAAATACTCCGGATCCAACTATACAATTTGAAGGTTATTTACTATGAATTCTCTAGCAACGCATATATTTCAAAACTATTATGGAATGATCACATCTTGTGGACGTGGATTTCTGCGTCGTTGTAATAAATATTTTATTTCAGAATATATTGCCATTATATGTAAAGTTTATAAAGAGCCTCTAATGGAGCACAACTGTCACATATGAGTTGGTTTTCTCGACAGAATTGATAGACGAGCCTTTCGACTGCCAGGTGATGAACAAATCACCGGTCATATAGATTTTCTTCAGCATAGGCGCAATGTGGGGAAGCTAAGACTCTTGTAGATATATTATCATGGCAATTGTTCTGCTGAGATTGCCAGCATTATAGCAAATATTCGGGTATTTTCACGTAATACAAAACTAGGTCGGTTATCATACTCGCATTCTGTTGGATTTACATTTGTTCGCCCGGTTAAATTAATTACCAATACATTTTATAACCATCTGTAAAACGAGTTTTGACATAGGAATTGCTGTTTTGTAAAAGAACACGTGTCGGATTTATACCTAATTAAATTTCTTAAATACCTTAACAGAATCATCAACCTTTTCTGTGGTATTGGATTGGACTCAAAAGTTCGCTGATGAGCATGGTATTTTTCACAATTATGCTATTAACTACTACGGTATTCGAAACATTTTCCATTTTCATCTTATACAGACGATCTGGTTGAGAAATTACAACATAGATATGTTGATCACATGCTTAGTTTACCCACACGATGTGGCCATTGTAAACAAATTTTACTCTAAAAAAAGTTCAAAAGAGTGCATGCTAGGGTGTAATATTGGACACAAATGATCACTGCATCACTCGAAGTTATGCTGCTTTTGATGCTTTGCAGGGTGATACAACTAGTTTTTTATCCAAACTAACGCCAGCAGTATAATTTCGATACCCTAAATTTTCAAAGATAATAGCCTTTTGGCCAACGTATATTTGACGACGTATATATTAGCTGAACAGCATCACTTTTCCAAATATTAACTTAACATATTAATTACTTTTTCCATTTTTATTTTTCCAGGAAAATAGCTGAAATAAAGAACAAAGAAAATTGAAAATTTTCAATTTCAAATGTAGTAATATGGTTCGAATGGCTGGTTCAAAACTACTTGCAAAACTACTGCTATTAATATCGTCTGTAACATTAATATCATTATTGGCATTGACCCGATGTGGTTTGGGTGGTCTTGTAGCCGACAGCAATCTCATTATACCAGAAGATGGTAAGCTTTTACTTTATGTCTATATATAAATATGGAATTATTATATGGTAAAATATTGACCTTCTTCTGTAAAGAAGAAATATCTAGTTTATGTATTTATTGAACATTTCAATTCCATTTAGGAAAAGTGTCTATCTTTATTTCAATAGAAAATTATGTATGTTCCCAAGTACAAGGCAAGTCTTTGCAGATATATATGTACAGGGAAACTATGCACATTGAACGGTTGGTTGGTATATATTTATAGTTTGGCATTTGTACGGTACGAATACTTAGTCAAGAATGCAGCAGATAAAGCTCAATGCAGTTGCAATTTAAATGTTATAAATTATTCATGAAACTTGTATTATTCTGCTGAATCTCACATATTGTGTATATACAATCGTATCGCTTTTCCATCATCCATATAATATGTGGTCCATTAAAATCATTTTACCGATTTGATTTAAATTTGAATTTGGAAATGTTTTTATTTTATTTTTATACTTTCTATTCTATAATACCATTTTTATAATACAATCCACAATATCAGCATTGTCGTTAATTTTAATTTATACATAACAAATGTGTATTTGTCAAGTTGTTTATCTATAAAATATGTTAATAACATCATATATCTTTATCATCATCTTGATTTTCACTGCATGTGGAAGCATATGACGCCAACGAACAATTGCCATTGTTCACGATCCGTCTGGCCACCATCTTTACTTTACTACATCTTCTTACACAGGTGTTACCCTACTTGAATATCACCGAACGTCATTTGTGGACTTCAATATCTAATTGAAATTTGCCAATTGGAAAGTTATACATCTTAACATTTCAGTATGGAATAGTGTATAAATCTCCAGCTATCTAGTTTGTTGTTGCGATATTTTTCAACCAGTCGACAAACATACGTCAATAGCACTTTTTTTTTAGACTCAATTATACGTCATATCGAGTTATCGGTAACATCGCGTAATCGTAAAAATCGTTTCAGTAACCGCAATACTATTCGGTCGCTCCATTCGCCACCCCAAGTGTTAATTAATATATTTTACTATGCAGATTCATTGTAAATATACATATTGATATTGATATTGGAATCAAATTTCAGATTCAAATAAAGTACCGATCGCTTCTGCATTGTATCAACATCAAACACAAGAACAGCAACAACAATACGTACAACAAAATCGCAAACAATCAAGGCAACTACAACAGCAGTACCATCAACAACAGCAACTACAACAACATCAACAACATCAGCAGCAACAACGCCAACAACAGCAACAACAACTACACCATCAACAACAGCAAACGCATGTTGTTACAAATGAACAACAACAAAATTATGTATTATTATTACAACAACGTGAAGAGGAAAATCGTCAAGAGGTAGCAAAATTAACTGCAGAAATAAAATCTTTAAAATTACAACTCTTGCAATTACGTAGTTAGTATAAATACATTTTCAAAACGATAAAAATTATTAGGAACATTTTTTAAATATTCAATTATACATTTCCTATTCTCCAAAATAGATATTCAAGCATCTGCATCATCATTACAATCAAGTTCATCATCGTCTGATGCATTTCCATTGCAATCACAAATACTATTGCAAGAAGTGTTATCGGGAAACTATAATGTAATCACAAATCAATCACAACATTTAGATGTAATAGGAATAGGTGCTGTTGCTGCAGCAGCATCAATCTCTGGTACTGTTCCTATATCACCATCAGCATCATCATCATCATCATCAGCAGCAGCAGCAATAGTAGCAGCATCATCATCAATTGCACCATCATCAGGTCAATCAAATTATCTAACAAGTTTTATACGCAAACAAGTTAGTTCATCGGAAATTTTACATGGATTACCATTGAATAATGAATACGAATTGATACCATTTAATCATTTTACATTTAGTCGAGTCTATCCCATAGAATTGGGATTGGGTAAACGTGTTGTTGAAAAACCAATTGGTTTTAAGCGTAAAGATCTTCTTGATGTACTCAATAAGGCAATTGATGTGTTAAATAAAAATATTACAAAAAATCTAACAAAAAATACAACAAAATATGCATTAGATGATTTTACAGAGGGAATTTACAGAACAGATCCAACAACAGGTACCCAATATGAATTATATTTTCGAACAAAAGAACAAATTCGAAAGAATTTCGGTAACAGTGGTGGTGGTGGTGGAACAAGTGGTAGCAGTGGTAATTTAATGGGACATCAATCGGCTGCTGTTATTACATCAAATAATATTCATGCATATTCTAGTCATTATGGGACAACAAAAGTTGTTATTATGAGACCATTTGCCCCACTACAGGCAATACAATTGGAACAATTTCAAAGAAACAAGGAAAAGGAATTGATACACATTATTTTGCCATTGTCTGGACGAACAGCAACATTTCAAAGTTTTATGGATAAATTTGTAAAGATTGCCCTAAAAAATGATCGACGTGTACATTTAACTGTTGTATATTTTGGTGAAGATGGTCTGTCAGAGGCACGATCAATTATGAGCCGTGTTTTGGGCATGAAAAATAGTGGTGGAAATTCATCGAATTTAAAATTATTAGCATTAAATGAGACATTTTCCAGAGGTTAGACACAAAAATTTATGATGTTTTAGTTTGTAAATTTGAATATTTTTTTTTTTTTATGTATAGCCAAAGGATTACGTGTAGGAGCCGAAAGAGTATGGGATAAAAGTGATAAAAATAAAGATGTTCTTTTATTTATGTGTGATGTTGATGTTGTTTTTAGTGCAAAATATTTGGAGAGATGTCGATGGAATGCTAAAACTGGAAAGAAGGTAATTGTTTTGTAGAAGCAGAACACTAAAACGAAGCTTTACTAAAATCTCATTTGGAATCTTGGAAGACAAACAGATATATTTTTATTCAATTTAAAATTGAATTTTTCAACATTTACTGAGCCTTTCACAAGGCTTAACAAAACCATATTTGAATGATATTTAAAGATACACTAGATAACATTATGATTATTATATAGAGCTTTTAAGCCGAACGTAATATAAAATATCACGTTCTAGTCAATTTAACTTTAATGTTTCTTCTTCATTAACCAAATTAAGTGCCGAAAAAAAAAAATATATTTCGACAATAATTTCAGATTTTCTCAAATGCGGTATCTTTTGTTCTGCATCATATTCTAAGGATACACGAAATACTAAATAGTATTAACAATCATTACAGATCTCGAGGATCTATATTCATTTTTCATACCATCATATCTACATGTATTTTGACACATTTTTCATATATACATAAAGGAACCCTAAATTCAAGTATTGTTGATGGGAAAATTTCACTTAAAGTTAAAATGAGAATTTAACATTTTCTTTCTCCCCAATGTCTTTGAATATTAGAAAGTAATAAGAAAAATATTTACGACATAAAAGTATGTAAAACTTCTCGTCAGGTTTTCTCGTTAAGAAAAACTCAAATTTCACAACAAAAAAAAAATACAGGAAAGTAAATTAACTTGTTCTTTGTTATTACACAATCCATAACTGGTAAAATTTTCCAGCATTAATATTTTACTTTTACTGAAGGACCTTTCTACGTACTGTGGGAAATTTGAAGACATACTCGTAAATAAATTGATAGACTTTATATCCTTCAGATTTTTTTTCTTCTTTATTGATCAGTTTTAATTAAAAATAAAGAAAATAAATTATTGCCTGTGCCAATTATTGAATAGGTTCTGAATTTCCGATAGTTGAACAAGGAGATAATACTATAATCTATATAGATGATCCAGTCTATGCTCAGCAGTTCATATTTATCAAATTAATTGATGTGCATTTGGATAGATAAATTAGCAAAATCTACATGATTAAATAGGTTGAAAAAAATCCATATTTACAGATCAAACTCCTTTATAAAACTCACCCTATTAAAATCACATACATAATAATTGAATTTTTACTGATAAAACCCTTACCCCCATTTACAGGTTTATTATCCAGTTGTCTTTAGTTTATATAATCCACATGTTGTTTATACCTTACAAGGTAAGGAAATGCCACCAGAAACTGATCAACTATTAATATCAAGGGACACTGGTTTCTGGAGAGATTTTGGTTATGGCATGACGTGTCAATATCGGTAAGTATAATTGTTTTTCAAATTTAAATGTAATTGGCAAATAGAATTGCCTTTAGTATAACGGTAAAATATATCCAGGTCGTGTTTTGACGAAAATATAATCAGGTACTTAATATAAATCAAGAACCAAACAAACACCATTTCCCACTTCTAGCTGACATTTTGGCTGTGGTTACTTAATGGCGCCATCCTGTTTTTTTTATTGGATCCTGAATTAAAATGGTCACTGATGCCACACAGTAACTCTACAGACCTGCCAACAACAAGACCGTTGATTGTCCGCGCCCATTCGATTAACCTCAAAGTCCACATATGGAGACTATTCCACTATCCGTAACATTTGGAAGAGTCCAGTTGTAATCAACTTTTCAAATGTCATGCTGTCAGTGCACAACATCATAGATTCTTTGCCGAAATACGATAATATTGATCGTAAATTTAAATATTTGGGATAAATTATTACAAACAAACAAAGTAAAATCGATCATTCAATTTAAAAATGAATAAATTTGCGGTTTAATTAATATAACCTGCAGTATCAGTGATTTTATGAAAACTTGATACTTTTATATATTTTAATTGTCATTAATAAAATCAGAAAACAAATTAAAAATGGTAGTTCAGAACCTTAAACATTCTATTAAAGTTGAAAATGATCAAAACTGATATTAATGCTTACCTTGATATAGAGAGCGGTAAGCGACGTGCTTGATACAAATAAGCATAATAATTTTTAAATAGTTTAATAATTTACCATTTTATCCCTTAAATCTGTTAATTAATCGTTTGGTTTAAATTAAATGTAATTCCAATTTCAATTTTTCTATTCCAGATCCGACTTTCTTAAAGTGCGCGGTTTCGATGAAGAAATTGTTGGCTGGGGTGGTGAAGATGTTATGCTCTATCGTAAATATGTACGATCGAATATCAAAGTTATACGTGCAACTGATCCAGGAATATTTCATATATGGCATCCAAAAGTTTGTACTGGTGTTAGTGCTGGACAACGTTTAACCGCTGATCAATATCGTGCTTGTATACGATCACGTGCTTTAAATGAAGCATCCCATGCTCAACTCGGTTTTCTAGCATTTCGTGATGATATTGCCGCTCACTATCAAGATAATAATAGTAATAATAATAATAATAATAATAATAGTAATAGTAATAAAATTAGTAATAATAATGTTAATAAAGTGAATGATCGTAAAAATAGTAATTTAGTGCAAGATAAAAATAAGAAACGAATCAATAATAGCAATAGTAATAATAGTAGAAGTGATAAGAAAAAGTTAGTGAACGAAAGTGGTACGAAAAAAGATACTTGATCTTTTACAATGCAATATGAAAGTATTTGGAAAATGGAATTTTAATACCATAGACAAATCAATCATTTGAGGATGAATATATGTGGTATTTGAATGGAATTTTATTTCATTTAATACATGCAGTATATGGTCGGCTGACTATGTGAAATTATATAATATTCTAGACACTTTTTTTTTTGATAAAATAACATTTAAAGTGTTGCATAAGTCAAATGTAAGGACAAGAGAAATCTTTTAAATAAATAAAATGAAGATCTAGTGTAAGACATTTGGTGAACATCCCTATTTATTACCGGCAAGTTTTACTTCGTAAGTATAATTTATCCGTTCTTCCATCTCCAAGGAATTCCATATTCATTAAAATAATGTAAACAATTATAAATTACATAACATAAATAACTTGTAAATTTACATAAAGTTTTAACTTTAAAAAAAAAAATTTTAAATTTAAAAAAGAAAAACCAACCCCTAACGATGACTAATGAAATGGTACTCATGACAAAATTTAATTTAAAATAAGAGTTTGAGATGTAAAAAAAAAAAGAAAAAAAAAAACACATTACCATATTAAACATTATGCATTTATAATAAGATTATGTTGGTAAAGTGAAACGAATTGTAGAATATTAAGGAAAAAATTAAATTAATTATTTAAAAAAAAGTAGATTCATTTTGAGATTACAGTGACATAACAGTGGTAAAGTTGAAGAAAAAATAAAATAAAATGAAATATAACGACTCCAGCGGATGACAAAAATTATCCATTTTAAACGTGCGGTACTCTTCGTTAAACATACACGTATACATTTCGACAAATCCTTATTTCAGAAACATTTGGCAATACGATTCTAACTACTATGATAAGCATCCTTAAAATCTGTAGTCGTCGACATTGCTCAGATCTTCAAATTAATTGGTTACACCTCAACTCATACCATATATGTGTCGATATTCACCATTGTCATAGACCAATCAAACATGTGTAAGAACAAAAGTGACTAACAAAATTCATCCGTGCTTAAAACCTGAATGTGCTACAAACATATAAGCGTATCCGTGTTCATCAACTTGTACAGTATTCTATAGTTTTCACAAATTTTCCAAATATATTATCATACATAAATAATGGTTTTTGTTTTTCCATCGATTATTCTATTATGCTTCTTAGCGATTCCAAAATTGAACATATGAAAGTTTTTTATTGTGTTCATTAAGATTATGCCAGTCCACATAACCAAAGTTAACCATCTTCAACACCACATTTATTATCAATCACGCTTTCCATTCAATCAGCATGTCATCGAATAATTTCAACAGCTTGCCTCAATTCAATAGCAAATGTGATCCAATCTTGTGGAAAATTAATAGCAGTAATTATATCCGATCAAATATTACCAATACTTTTCCTTGTTTCACTGTTTGGCAGAGTAAACCAATTCAATAAGTATGATTCATGTGACTCGGCTTTCTATCCATGATTTTCTTTCAGCTCAGCCGAGAAACATCGAGTTTGTGTATCTCTTAAATTCCATCAATAATCATCACTATTGTATTTCTGTTCAACACGATGCGGTATGTGATAAAGGCTACAAAATATGATGTTAGTATGGTTGTGTGTCTAAACTATATAATTGGAAAAGATCTCATCTATACCAACTAATTAGCTGAGGGTTTATGCAAAGAATTTCTGAAATTTTCAAGTGTATAACCAGATAATAATAATTAATTCTATTATAGTTTGTAAATTTCAACGTCACAGTGGTGTAAGATATTATTTAAGTGTCACAATTTTTTTTACGTTTCGTCAGTGTAAGCATACTGTGTCAGAACTACCTAGGTTGATAAAATTGATGTGAGTTCCTAAATAGATGCTCAAACTCATTCTATGTAGTTAGTCGCAGTAAACAACTTATTTAAAGAGATTGGTAAAAATTGTTTTTTAAAGTATCACAAGCCGATAAATAACATCTATGATTTCACAAACCCTTATTACTATACAATTACAATTCGTCGAAGTAGTTCTAATGCAATACAAAGTAGTAGTGTTAGATATTTTATATATTATGTATAGATATTGTGGAGCTACATATAGCAACTGATAAAACAGTTTGTTCTTATGTTTTCAAATATTTTTCTTTGTACAAACACAAAATAGGATCTCAAATTTTAAATATTAAAATTATTATTCCATTAAAGCATATAATATAATGCTTGAATGATATTAATAAAAGAAAAGTAAATTTTCCATAATTGATGATGGGGACAAACCATTACTATATCATGAACCCTAGGGACATTTCAAAATTAATGTATGTACGATCGGAAAACCAGCAAAGTTTTTCAAAAATTCTAAATTACAAAACTATATAAGGAGCATAAACCATCAAATAGGAGCGCCAGTATATATTAATATATATTAAAATATAAAGTTATGGTAAATTAAATAGAAAACTTTATTTACAAAATATATACAAATAATTACTAATTACACGAATTTTCCATATTTTATGAATCAGTTTACTACTTTACTCGTTCATAATAAACACAGAACAAAATAATAATGAAAAAAAAAAATAGGTTACTTTTCAAAATTTAATTATACGATGCAAATATTGATTTATAAGCACTTCTTCAGCTCTATATTATAAATAAAAGCTTTCTCAATCAACAGTCTATTTCTAGTACTTTAGAAGTTTAAATTGTAATTTATTCATGCATACTTTATTTTTATGTTTTCAACCCTCAAAAAGTAGTTTTCGCTGTTATCATACATCGAACTTAAAGTTTTAAAATTTTTACAAAATTCAAATCATCTAAGTTTACGATTAAAAATCTCACTAAAATCATATCAAATAATTTTTATGTATAATATTCATTATTGGAATGACTACTAAAAAATGCAATTAAAATACATTAATTCGACTCGAAGGACCATGCCCATCAAATATATGACATATATATAAATAAAAAAATAGATTTTCATTTATTAAAATAACTTCAAAAAGTAAATAATAAATTTTAGTCTAAATTTATTGGGATTTTTTTTTTTTTATATTTACTTTGGCGTATTCATAGTTATTCAACTATGTGCTAATACTCATATAAAAAAAGGAAACCGGGAAAAGAAAAAAATAATATAAAACAAAATTTTGTATTAAGGTTAAAAAAAAAAGTATATATTTTGCATGAATGGTTTTTAACTTTTCAACCTTTTATGATAAATATTTTATTAAAAATCTATAAAATGAAATGAAAAGAAAAAAATCAGTGAATAAATTGACTTGTAACTAGTCCTGTGAGTACGTAAGCCTATTCCCATTAAGCTAATTGTTAATTATACTGATATATATATATACAATTGGGCAGTATATTATTAATATTAGAACGTTTCGAGTATCATCAAGCAATGATGCATATACTATATTAGCTACTCTTAGTCTATAACTAATATTTGCTCTTAATTATTGACTAGACAATGGTGACGTTTGTGGGTATCCACTTATACGTCAGAGCATAAGTTCGGGTAATTCTGGATGACTTTTTTAAAACAATTATTTGAATAGTATTCTACCAAATAGTAATGTCGACGCTATTGTTTACTAATTTAACCAAGAAAATCGTATGTTTTATGACATTTTTCAACAAGTATATTGCAAAATAAATTGGCGAATAATTTTGCACCACCATGGAGTTCAATTCGTAGTCCATTGGACCAGCATCGTTGATACTTTGAATATTATATTGCCAATTAATTTTACAACTCATAATAAATCTGGAAAAATATATTTTGAATAAATTTTTTTTATCTAGTGAATAACACAACCTCAAAAAATCATGTAGTCCATATTACTCAAAGTTACTCTATAGTACTTAAAGTATGCATACAATCCTTATCAATTTCGAATTATGTTTCAGTTTTTAATGTTTTAATCCATCTCATAATTATAACTTTTTTCTTAATTTGTGACAATTTTTTTATTTTCTATAAATACGAAATAGTTATTAAGCAATTATAACCGTCTTTTATTATAATTTAATTTAATATTTTACAACCACATTCGTATAAACAGATAGTATATGCTCATGATTTATAAATGCTTTTAAAAAACAAAAAAAATATAATAATAAAATATTCGATAATCATCGAAATATTATATATAAATTTAATAGTATTATGCGAAAATTAAACTATTTAAAATTTTAAATAATTTTTATATTTACTTATTAATTATTAATATCATGTTAATAATTTTTGATAATGAAAACCAACTAATGTTGAATTTTTTTATTGAAATATATTAAAAAAGCTTAATTTGCTTAAGGGAAGATCTGAAATCTTGACGAAGTAAGTTGTTTGGGAAAAAAAATTAAATAAACAAAAGCTTTTGACGAAAGTCTAAAATTCGCGATAGATAGAGAATACTAACATCAATTCTTTGGGAATGGACTCTAATAAAAATGTTAAACATTCACGAAGAAGCTTTTTAGAAAATGCTGCTGAAAAAATTAAAAAAACATTTCAAAAATGATCCCAGAAAAAATAAAAGAATATGAAAATATGACTTTTGTCCCGGTATTCTACTCGTCCTCTGCTATAGCCATATTTTAATTTTTTTGAAAGTTCGCACATAATACAAGCTACAAGACCCTTAAAACTCAATATAATCTTTAATTTTCATTGTGTAATTAGTGAAGTTATTTACGAAACCAGTGATAAAAAAAATAATTTTAACAATATTTCATTAACATTCTGCATATTTTTTTAGAATTCATGTATTCGTTCAGTTATTTATTTTATTTAAATTACTACTTTGTATAGATGATTACTTTAAAATATTCACGAAGTGGTTTTTATTTTTCAATATCTTTTACTTCATAGTTTGGTATTAGATAACCGCCAAAATGAGAACAATTAAATATTTGTAAAACAATCTGAAAGTTTTATCATTTTGTACTAAACTTTATAATAAAGTTTTTCGAAAACAACGAAAAATAAATTTATTATTGAACGAGTACACATTGATTTTTACTCATATTTAAATTATTTAATTTATGATGTGATTTGTGAAAACGATAGTTTTAAAATGATTTTCTAATATTTTAATTTAATTTTCAATATTTATTTAGTAGAGATAATAACCAATAGTATCAATGAACGTTGTTTTGAAATATTTGATGAGTATGTTAAAGTTTATAATGTTTATAGCTCCATTTCAACATTGAAAGGGGGACACCTCACTTCTAAACACTCACATTTGAAATATAATTAAAAATTTCTGTATCGATTTGTTTAATTTTTTTATTATTTATAGTTAAGAAATTTATAGATTAGCTTTCGGTAAGCTTCATGCAGCTTTTTATTACTCAAATTTTTTAAAAACTAATTTGGAAAATTTCCACAATGAAAGTTTTAAAAATTCGTACTGTTATTGTATTTCATCAAACATTTTTGAATCAATTTAATTTAAGTAAAAATTATTATTATTATTATTATTATTATTATATATATGTGATCAAATGTGATTAAAGAGACACATTAGATGTACATATAATTCTGTGAACGTTAAAAATAATTAGGATGAAATTCAATAAATTTGGGACTATATGTACATATTTTAGTACAGCTAGTTAAATAATTAATAAATTAAATTTAAATTTATATTTAGATCTCAAGTTAAAGTTTCTGTGACCTAGTAGAACATCTATCAAAATTTCGTACGACAGCCATTCTTACACTTTAAACAATATGGTAGTTTTATTGGTAGTTTTAAAAATTTCAAATCTTACCATTCAAAGAACAAAACAGTATTTTGATTTTTGTTCCTTAAGGTCACAAAAATTATAATTTATGGAATTAGCTACCTTAAATATTAATAGATAAATAAAAATTCAAAACCAACAAAAAAACATCAGTATTATTAGTATTTTACAATCATTGTGATACTATATTCTTTCTAATTATGTAATAATATTATTTAGGGCGAGGATAATTGATATCCATATTAATATTCTATTTATAATTACATACAATAATATGCTTTCTTATGAGTACTGCAGACATATGTCTCTGAAGTCAACGATGATGACTTAGGATAACGTGTATATATTTCATAAAAAAAAATATAATAAAATTGGTTTACTTAAATTTAGACTTTGGCTAAGGATACGTAAAAATAATTTGTCATAGACTAAGGGCATGAAATGTTATCGATTATGAAATTGTTGTTGTAACGGTGACGAATGAATATCCCTTCTTGAACAAAGTAACTATTTGCTGAACAAGAGTATTTTAAAATGTAACAACGATTAAGTATATTGTAGAATAATAGCATTCAACATTCAATGTCTAATATTCCTGTAAGACACATATCTGTGCTGCAAATATTATTTATAAAATTTATTTAAGTTTAAAATATTTAAGTTTATAACAGTATATTCAGAGTGTTATTTATGTTGTTAACTATTTTTGTTAAAAAATAAACGTACAATTAAAAATTATTGAAAGTTATTATTTTTTACGAAGAATGTAGGTGTAGAACATAGTATTTAAAAATATTATAATTTTTATAATAGCATAAAATGCCAATGTATTAACCAATTAAATATAATGTCTTAACTACATTCATAATTTGAACGCATTTGGTATTATAATTTGAACGCAATGAAATAGGGGTTCCATTTTTTAAAATATAAAGATCATATGTGTTAAAATGGCAACACTGTTTCAACACAATCCCAAATAGATAATTTTGATATTACATCATATATTTGAAAAATTAACGGCTAAAATTAACCTTTACGAATAAGACTGAGTGCGTTCAAATTAATTTTGTTTAAGTGATGAATTGATTTGAAACCAAATCTATAAATATTTAGTATATTCGTATAATATTTAAATTGTATAATTTTAAATTAAACAAAATATCTCTAAATGTAACAAAAAAAAAACCCCCAAAAATGAAATAAGGATAAGTCAACCTTTATAAGGTCTGTTTTTAATTTTTATTTAAATTCATAATATATTATACTTGTAAATATTAATATAAAACTTAAAATAATGAAAAAAATGAGAAAATGAAGAATTAAAAAGACAGATATATAATAAAATGTTTTTAACATAAAAAATAATCCTGGTTTTTATTTCACTTATTTTATTTTTAACGTTTTACTCACACTTTTCAGAATCATTTAGTAAGATAAAAGGATTTTTTTTCAAATTAACGATCTATGAAAATACTACCTAACTTTTTGACGATATGGTATTTCAACTAGCTGATAAATAGCTTTTTAGCGTTGGTCATACGTCATTATTGACATATGTCGTGATCGCGTTACTGATTGCATGTATGTACAGATGGGTTTCATAACTTCAAATATAGTTGCGACCACAAACACTTACATTATAAAACGTCATATCAGCTCTATAGTGTTTCTGATCAAAAATCCATTATAAATTTCACTACATATCGCTCCTTTTATCATTTTGATACACTACTCTTTTTGTCCTATACGCAACTTGGTGCTGATGAAGATAGTATAATCATCGTATATAATCAAATTTACATCTCATGCATAAGTCATGTCATACAAAAGTAACTATCATCATCATCATCATTATGCCATCAAAACCATATCGTCATTAAAAATAGTGTTTCAACAGTTTTCTTTCCATAAAAATTTCCTTCCATTGTATATAATGTCTATTGAAAATTATACCTTAAAATATACTCGAATAATGCGGAAAATTGACTTTAATTTATTACATAACAAAGTCATGTTTATTAATTATTTAAGGAGTAGAATAGTAACAGCTACGAGTATATAGCAAGGCAATAGCATCATAATAATTTATCTAAACACATTTTCATCGCTTTGATTCAACGTTGAGTCCATTAATCATTTTTCCTCGCTTCGTTGCCAGAAAATGAACAGCATTTTTATTTTTATTTTTATTGTTACTAATATTTTATATTGTTTTAAATATACTCAAATTACATTGAATTATTAAAAAAATAGAAGCAAAAAAAAAAAAGAAAAGAATTTAAAGAAAATAACTTAAGAATCTTAAGCATCACAGAAGAAGAAGATTTATGCTCTGAGTAACATAATTATGTTGATAGAGCCATTGTTTGCGATCATTACGAATAAATGAAAAACTAAGTATTTTATTCAAATTGGTGTTAATTTTTTAAAGTTTATGTAAAGTTAACAATCTGTAATTTGTTTTGTAAACAGACCTTGATTTTCAATTGTTATAGCGACTGATCTGAGCTATTGACCGCAACGTATTCCAGATCAATCGAAATCCGTTGTGTTCACAATGATTGTTAGTATAAACATATTTGGTTACTGCAGTAGTTCTCAAAATCGAATTTTATTTATAATACACGCTGAATTTCGCTTTAATATTAGAACGACGAAATTGCGAGTCAATTGCTTCAAAAAGCGTCAACTAAAATGATTATATAACGAATCACACAGTGTCACCAACCTCCGTTTCCTGTAATAATAATGGAAAAAATTCTTGCGAAGAAATCAATTTCATTATGACAATGGGTAATAATGATCAACATTGCCGACGACATATATCTGTTGGTATAAGCATAATTAATTAACCATCAGAACTATAGACTTGCGATTTTCGATAGATTGAATAAGAATTAGTTATCGCAAATGAAAGAAATTAATTTTTATTCAGTCTATTAAAAGACACTGTCCTGGCCTTCATACATGTTGAATTCTTCTTCTTCTTCTTCTTCTTCTTTCGTTAGGTCATGGACCTGTGTTTTTCTAGGACATTTTATTTTCAGTTA
>JANSTX010008779.1:0-19389 GCA_027564355.1 Penthetria funebris | reverse complement strand
AAATATATATATATATATATGAGTGTTTCAAGTGATTATAATAAAATTAACGATATTAATTTTTGTGTATTAAATACGTCATAACGCACGATCAACGCTATTAAATCATCATATTATTATATGCAAATAAATCTTACACAGAGTTGTCAACCGATTAAAATTTACAATATATTATTGATATTTCAACATTAAATTACAAGTATACAAACAAGTATACTCACAGTTTGTATTGCTAATGAAGTTGTATCACAACTGGTGCCACTATCTAAAACAATATTCGATTCAACTGGCCATCGTGGTAATGTATGTTTAACATGACACCTTGAACGAACTTCTTCTGATACGGCTACTAATGCTAGAATTCAAAATTATGTAAAAATAAAATAAACCATAATTCGAGTATTAATATTATTACCAGTTAAATAGGCAACACTATCAATTGTAACTTCAAATTTATCTCTTCTTAATGGTTTTGCAACAATACCCAAAAGCATTGTCAATACTCTGGACGTTCTGGAAACCGTAGTTGGTGTTGGATGTCGAAATCCCTGTTATAAAAATTTAATAATATTATAATTTATTTTATTATAATCTACGTCACATTATGTACTATATCTAATCGAATAATCATAACTATATTTAAGAATAATAATCAGAACTATATTCAAAAACAGAATCATCGAATAATTGTTTAAACTCCTCACGCATTTATAGAGCAGCCATCTATCTATGCCACGGATCATAATTATCTTAATATTTACACCTCGTGAACGTAAATATTAAATGTGAAGTGAATCCAAATTTATCAAACTTGAAAATATATAATCAATTATATTTTCCGGTAATACAGTTGAATATAGAGTAAATGATTGTATTGCTACATCAGTCCAAAATATAAATACCTTTTTCACTGGAAAATTCAATTTTGGAAAATAATTTAATAAAATACTTACTTTTAATAAATGTCCGACTAGTGCAAAATGAAAATTACTTTTAAAAGAGAGTCCAACAGCATGATCTAATTGCTTAAAATGCCATTCTAATGGCTCTCGTGTTATTGTCATAACTTCAACTAAACTCTGTTTTAGAAAAAGAGATAAATAAATAATTTAAAATGTAAAAATTTATTTCTTATTATACTATTTGATCAAATGTTCCTTGTGAATTTAATGTATGCAAATTTTGTTCTAATAATGCAAGTCCAGCTGCATACAATGAAATTTCATCTAATTGCAAAACAGAGATGGCAACCCAAAATAATGCTCTATGTATTGGCGATTCCTAATCAATAAATTATATTAATAATAATTATAATTAATTAATTTAAAAAATATGTAATTCTTACAGGACGTAATAACGGTTGTAATCTTGTCAAACACATTACTAATGCCTCAATTAAAATAATATCATTAAACGATTCTAATGCTTTTACTAAAATTCTCAGCAATTGTTTTATATCTTGATCGGTCACTGTTTTACTAATACAACCATAAACAATTAATGCACGTGGTTGCAATGCTGGATTATAACAAAATGCAAAGCTACGCGATAATGATGTCCATATTAATAACCAATCACAATCTGGTATATCACGCATGCAAGCCTCCATAATTTCAAGTAATGCATCAGTTATAACTTCAAGTGATGGTAAGGATAAACGTTCGCGATCAGCAGGTAATGGTTGTGATACGCGTTCATTGCCCAACCATTTATCAGGTGGATGACGACAACTTGAACGGAATGCAGTAACAGCAGCCGATTTAACTTTACTAATTCCAAATAATAAATAAAATTTTGGTAATGAAAATTCATCTAATGATAGACGAAGTACTCTTTGGGTTTCCTCTGTGAAATATGTTATAAACACAAATCAGAAATTATAATATAAATACAAAATAAAAAAAACGAATATGATTCTTGTATTTCACCTGAAAATGACGGTTTTGTGCAGGTACATAAAGAATGTATAATATTTATAATTAAGCCATGTGTTGATGCTCTCATTGATAAAGAACCAGAACATACCTAAAATTTTAAGACAGTATAAAAAATAATGTACACAAAAAAAAATTACACAAATTATAGTTAACCAAAAATGTAACAGTATGAAATAAATATGGTAAATGTCGTGCAACATCTAAACAATTGTTAAACGATAACATAAGTAAATATCTTGCTAAAATTGCAATATCATCCCACATCATATGTTGTTCCAGAAATTGTGTTGGATTTGTACATGTTTTATCCATGACACGACATAATCGACCAATAACTTTTTTCGCAACAAGTTGTACATTATGACTACATAATGCTACAGCTGTATCAGCCATTATTTCAACTTGCGGTGAACCCAGACCACATGACACAGATTTTTGTATAAAATTATCTAAAACCATGTCAATCAATTCGGGTATCTAAAATGCACAAGTAAAAAAAAAAAAAAATTAACAACTTAAAATAATTTGATTTACCTTCTTTAATATTTCAGATACCTACCTGTCCTATTGAACCCCAAATTTTTGCTTGTATTGATGGATACATTTCTTTTTGTTCAATTGTTAACATAATTAAATCCTCTAGAATTTTTTGTACTTTTGTTGATTTTTTTGAATTATCATCAGTTGGTTTACAAAATCTGCAAAAAAAAAAATGTATAGCATCTTATTCAATAGGTTTGCATTTCATTGTTTTATACCAATCAGAAATACATACCTTACAAGATTTTTTAACCACGGTGTCATGTACTCTAAACATAAATGTTTTAATTCAATCGTACTACGTTGAAATCCCAATACACACTCTTGTAGAAATTCAACAGTTAAATGTGGTTCATTTGTGGCTAATTTTTCACTTACAGATTTGATGAATATAGTATTATTTGATGGAATGCAGAGACCTATTTAAAAAAAAAAACAAATACTAGCCTTTTAGCCGTTTACATTTAACGTAATACAAAATATTAAATAGAATAGTTAATAAGAATATTCACAAATTAATAAAAATTAATAAGGAAAGATTCTTCTTCCTATCCACTCAAACAGAATGAATCAATTAAAATTGTTAGTGGAAAAATGTAAAATCTTTAATTTAATAGTAGTTTTGGTGTTAAAAACATTAATGAAAAAATGGTTTCTGTTAAATCTTTACATAAGAACGTTTATATGAATTTAATAATCAAGAGGTTATGAAACAAAAGTTATAAATGTGACTTGAATGTTTAACGGTTACCATTGTGATGTAAGTCATCTACAAATCAAGAGTACCTCAGACAAATATCAAAAATCTGTTAGCTAAATACAATATCAAATGTCAATGTCTGGCGACTGTTGAAGCGATTGACACCATTAGATCGTCCTATGCCCCGAGTGAAGGACTGAAGATCGAGATGATGATTATTACCTTGAGTTTCTAAAAGCTGTCCTTCAATTTTCAAATCAAAAGTTGCTGTCAATGCACATAATTGATTATAGGCAGCTGTTCTTAAATTTGGATCTGCCGAACCAAGATTTAATAATGCCATATTTAATAATGTACCCGGTACATCCTTTGGTCGTATCTTTTGATGAACTGTTACTGAATCCTATAAAATAATACAAATTTAATTAAATGCAACAAACAAAAAAAAAAAAAAACAAAACACACTGATATGAATTAACATACCGGTTGACTTAATTCCCATCGATTTCTTATATGTATAATTGCCTGCACAATATTATCACAATCATTATGTATAAAACTTAATTGTCCACTTTCATTTGCAATTGATAACGTAAATTGATTATCATCAACAAGACAAACTTCTTCAATTTCAGATGCATAATAAACATCATTTAATAATACAGAATGTGCCAAAACTTTTGTTTTTTCTGCCGATGTTATTTGAAGAGCTGTAGGTCCAACCTAAATGTAAATATATTTAAAATTAAAATAACACAAAATTCACAAAATACTTAATAATAATAATAATAATTAATATCAAATTACTTTTATTGCAACTTTTGTATCTTTATGACTTAATTTCAATGCATTGTTAAATACTTTTAAATCTTCATCCAATGACAATGTGGCACCCGGTAATTTCTGTTGTTCCGGATCAATTGCATCACTTAATTTACTTGGTGAATCAAGAAAAATTAATTTACGATTTCCCTTTAATGGTACCAATATACGATCATGAAACTTTGTATATTCACGAACCCATGAATTACAATTATAAATATAAACTGCATGTACATTATCATATGCAACCACAGGTAAAACATAAAACCATTTTTGTAGAAATTCTGTACGAAAACGATTATCAGAGCATGTATGGGTGAAATCAATGACAACTTCAAACGGTGAATGGCAAAATGGTTTCAATGTTAAAATAACATGATAAATTAGAAGATCACCATTTGTTTCACCAATCTTGTAACGTCGTGCAATATAATAAAAAACTGGATGATCAGATTTACTTGTACCAGCTTGATAAAATATATTCATTGATTTTAGTGTTTTAAATTCCTCCTTTTCGTGCATTTGATGTTTAACCATAATTTCTTCAAAATTTGTTGAAGACATATCAATTGAACTCCAACGAGCATATGAAGAGAATGATAAACTGCAAATAAATTATATAAATAATTATATATTATATAATAACATAAATAATATAATTAAACAAATAATTACTGTGAATCAACGGGTTTATGTTCTGGTGGTCCCAAATAGGCTAAAAGAGTGGCCATCTTATCGAAAGGACGTCTACCAACAGCTTTATGATCACGACTACTTGACAAATAATCACCTAGAAATAAAAATAAAAATCAAAATTTTCAACAATGAATGATGCATACTAACATTATTTATAATACCTATTTTTTCTTGATGTGTCCACAATAATCTGTGCAATGCCAATATATTTGCATCCGATATAAAACTCATACTATGAGATGTTTGATCCACTGTTTCACAATCGGAAGCAATTTGAATAAAGAATCTACAAAAAGCATAGAAAAACGTACATACTTGTTAGTAATAAATTTATAAAAATATAAATATTTATTATAATAACCGTCTGCCAGCTTCAAATCGTCCACGTAAAAAATCATTAAAACAAAGCATATGTTGTTCCTTTGAAAATTCAACATGATTTGCAATATTTTGTAATATTTTTGACATTAACATTAGACCTCTTTTTATTGAACTGGGTACTTCTTTAACAATAATATCTAATTCTAGGGGTGACACAATTGCCGGATTTATAAATCTTAAAAATATTACTGTACCAACTGCACCAATATTATTTTGTGGCATACTTGGAAATCTTTTACTTAATACCTTTAAATAACAAAAATAAAATAAAAATATATTAAAAAATATTCATTTATATCTTATACGATCAGCATATTATATTTTGATTTAATCACCTGATAAAGACAATGGCACATTGAACGTAATTGAGCTGGAAAACGTTCACCAGAACTTAATATGGAGTCAAATACTTTTTGTGTTAATGCTATAAGATTTTTACGATTTTGTTCAATTTCTTCCTGTGGCTCAAGTCTTGCTGTATCTACTTCAAAACTTGTTGTTGTATCATCAAGTAATGGTCGTATTAATGGTTCAAGAAGTGTTTGTAAATAACCAGATCCATATATCTTTATAAAAAAAAATAAATGTAATTTTAAAATTCGTAAATATGACTATTTAAAACATAAAAGATAAAAAGATATGAGTTATACTGTGAAGCAATTCAACAATAAACAAACAGTGTTTCTAGTTGTATAAACTGAATGTCCATGATTCAATTATAAATTTTCAATGTTATTTGTTCCTTCATTGATATTTGAGTAGACATCGGACCGTCCCACACACCGATGTGGTGGACAGGTTAAGCTGATAAAATATACGTATTATACACTTATTTATGGACCTGTGAATAAACATCTTACCAACAAACTAGGTATCTACAGATTGACATAACAATCTACCAAATCATTCAAATGTTGAACCGATCAACTACTTGTATATTAGAAACTGATGCAATTTATAATTTTTAATGTAAATTACCTTAAAACAAAATGCCATTATTTTACTTCCCAAAGAATTTCCTCTAAATAATGTTTGCATACAATCGGACACTTCAACTTCACGATAAAACATATTCCATAATAATGGTGATAACAAATGTTTTGCATCAAATAATGTGACAAGTACTCTAGCCAATTCATCCTAAACAAATCCAAAATTTACACAAAGATAAAAAAGAATATAAAAAAAATATACAAATTTACCATTTGAGATGTTGTAACAACATTTGCTAATGCCATTGCAATTGGCAGTTCACCTTTATCGCTAATCATTGTCACAAGTTGAACTAACTGTTCAAAACGATCAGCTAACACAGTTTCAGCTAATGTATCAAATTCAGTACCTTGCTGTAAAATTTGTGTTAAAACTTCCATAAATGCAGCACGAGTTTGTAAATCAGCATTATATCCTAAATGCATCGAATGCATTAAACCTGAATCAATATTTGCACTTAATAAATTTGACATTGCTTGTATTGTTGCATTTCGCAATGCTGTTAATTTTCCAGCAGTTATTCGTGGACGTGGTGGCAATAGTGGAGGCGTTGTTACATCTTTTTCCGATTCAGAACTATCAACACAATCATTCAAAAGATTCATAAATAAAGTAAAATATTTCAAAAATAAAGCGCTTTTTGCTTCCATTAAATCACCACGATCTGATTCTTCTGGTTGTAATGGTAAACCACGTAATAATGCTGCAACAGCTACCATACATGCTTGATCTAAATCCCGAAATATTACTGTTGTACTATGGATTTTCAGAAAGAGAGAAAAAAAAAGTTTAATTTGTTTAAAATTAAAAAAAAAAAATATGTCTAAATATTAACTTTACTTTGTTATAATGGAAACATCTCCCGAATTTGGTGCAATTTGATGTGATGTTCCCATGATCCAATCGGTTAAATATTCAACTAATTTATTTCGAAATTTCATTTCTTGTCTAAATGCTAAATCATCTCTTCGTTTCATTATAACTTCAACCAATTGACACAATTTTGTTTTTATATGTACTGCATGTACCGTCATATCTAAATGTCGAACATATCGTACAATTCCAAGTAACATACCCTCAATACTGGTTACACCCAAATGTTCTGCTGATGATGGTTGATCATTTTGTACCTTACTTTGTCGTCCATCAAGTATTGATTTCATTATATAAATTGTATGCTCAATAAATTGAGTATTAATATCGGTAACGATGACCTGTAAAAGTGTAGGTAGAGGTATAAAGAAAAAATATAAATAAAATATATTTTATTATTATTGCTAATCAAATGTAATTACCTGAGTTTGATGATCAAAAAATTTCTCAACAATAGCCCGTATTTGATCAAATAGTAGCGGATATAATTGAGCAGACATTTCTTGTCCAATTAATTCCTTAACATGTTTTTGAATTTGAGCACCAAATTTTTCATTATTACAAACCAATAATCTCAGCAACTGTCCAATAAATCTACAAGGAAAAGTATTATCATAAACTGGTGAAAATGTATTGAATTCATTTTCAATTGTTTGTTTGAAATCCACGAGTTGACTATTTTGAAGAGTTTTATACAATTATCAAATAAACTCGGCTAAAGTAGTAAGTGCCAGTGTTGGGCAATTATTTAGGAAAGTATGAGTAGTAAAGTATGGGCAGAGATGCACCTGTAACTTCATATGCATACACTTTTAACATACATGTGAAATATAAAATAAAGACTCTGGGATGGACACGAATATGATATCGACTTTTGCCAGGAATATTTTTTTTAAATTCTTTAACTAACCAAAGTACCGCAGACGTTCTGAATTCAATGTAATGCAACTAATTATTTATGATTCAATAATAAATTAAAAATCACTTACTGCGTTACAGGACAATATAAAACTTCTTGATTTCCAGTATTAATTGATGAAACCAGTGAACTTGTACTTGGATTCAAAGAACCGCGTCCAGAACTTGCTGAACTTGACAAAGAAGATGTTGACTGTTGTAATAATGAACCTATTGACATTGCATTTTGCCCAACCGTTCTTATTGGTCTTGGTTTTTGTAAACAAACGCCACCTAATGCCAATAAAAACCATGTCATATTAGACCATTCCATAATTTGTTCTTCTAATTCATGTTCAGAACTTTGATGACTTGTACGACGTTTACCAACACCACGATGAAACATTTCTGTTTGTCCTTCTTCTGTTTTACCCTTTGGATATGATTGCAACATTTTACTGGTTGCTTCCCAATTTCTAATTAGAATTAAGGAAACAAATCATCTATTATACATATAATAAGTAATTTTTTTTTGTTTTATTGATTACAGCAATTAGAATATTTGACACTAGTACTCCGATTTGGCGATATAACAGTCAGTAAAATGATTATTTAAATTTGATAATACTTCAAAATTGAAAAATATTCAACCGTTTTATTTTAATTGACTGGTATAGCAACAAATCGTAGTGTCATATATTCTGATATTTATCTAGTCAATAAAAAAATTTAATTAAAAATTATTTAGGTAAATTAAAACAGTAATTAATAAAAATAAAAATAATTTAACTTAAAAATGTACCGAAATGTTTCTTCCCAAGCCGGTTGAACGCCATTTACACAATATTCAATTTTACGCAATAAAGACATTATATTTTTTTGTAATGTAACTCTACCTAAAAAGCGAAAGAAGCAAAAAACCATTATAGCTAACTATGAAATTGGTGACTATAACACAAACCTTGTGCATGTTCATAAAAACAAAATCTTGATTCTGTATTTGGTGTACTAATTGTATTTGATGTTTGTGCTAATTCTTGATAACATTGATAATTTGGCAAAAGACAGGCAACTGTTAATTCATCGGAACCACAACGTATTTCCGATTCTTCACACAATAAACCGAAACATGATAATGACGTTATAACAGCATCCAAATCAACGGACCATAAATACATAAAAAAAACCACCTCCAATTTAATATGAGCCGTTTTACATATAGCAATTTGACTACCAACATTTGCATAATCTTTATGTCGCTGTAAAAATGTATTACGACAAATTAAAATTTCACGTAACCATTTCAATACATCCGTATAATTTGCAATTTGATGTTGTATCAATTTTTGTGATATTGAGAATAATACTTGTGAACCAACATCCCAAAATGTATTAATTGGTGCTTCAGGATTCCATACTTCAATTTTATCCGGTGAATGTAATGCTAATAACGCTTCCATTGCTACTTGAGCAACATCGGGCATTGTTGGTTGATGTACTAAACTGACTAAACCATTTATAAGTTCTAATGTTGAACTTTGTACTTCATGACCGACTTTAGCCAGACTCTTTTGTATAACATAAGTAATAATAATAAAAGAAAATAAAATTCAATTAAAAAATTAAATTCACACCTGTTTAACAAATAAAAAATAATATGGCTTACATTCAATAATAACATAGGGTCAGCGTGTATTAAACGAACCATTAATAAAAGTAATGCTTTATGTGCTGGTCCTTCTTCTGGTCTGGTCAAACGATTTTGTGCATCTTTTGATTTCAATGTTAATGATGTTATCATTCTTAATGGTGTATGTGCTATATAACCTTGTGTTGCCTTATTTAATGTATCTGTAAATAATGCCCTTAATTCACCAGAACGTGCGTACACTAAATCAATTTGAGGCCACCATGGTAATCTTGGTTGTGTTACAATTCTTTAAATGTAATTATATATTAGATTTTTTTTTGTTAACATAATGCAATAAATTTATTTGTTTAAAAACAAAATATATTTTATAAATGTACTTGAATAAGGAACTGGCAATGACAAAATGATATGCTGGTGGTGAATTTAAACTTAAGCAAACTTTTAATGTTTCATTATTATGTGGTTTTATACGGAAACAGGATACCCAACAATCAATCATTAATTCAATGTCTAAATATGTAAAACCTTGACCACGTGAAAATGGTTTTGATGGATTAAATAGTAGTCCCTATTTTCATGCATGAAAAGAATTAATTAATGAAAAAAAAAAAAAAACGGTATGAATACGAATAAATTAAAAATCTTACTCACTTTTAAATCATTGATAACGCTCTGTACAAGTTGAAATGTTACATTATTTGAATCAGATATATTAATATATGTTGACACCTTACACAATTTAACACATGCCGTTGCAGCAGATTCTGCAAATTGTTTTGATGATGAATGTGAAACTAAACATTTTTTAATTGTATCAATGAAATTCTTTTTTTTCATATGTCTCGGTGAACATGGTGCGCCACTATCAGCATTTACAATTTCTTCGAGAGCCTATTTGAAAAAAAAAAATAATAATATTAAATACAATAAAGAATATTATTGGTTATACTAATATCAACTACTTACTGGACTCAATATTAATAGCACAACTTGTAATGGCCAAACAGTTGCACGACTTTTTTTGTTTTCATTGAATGAATCCAAAATATCGAAAAACATTTCACAGCATCTAAAAATATTTACTTTTGTTATGTATTAAATATATTGATTGGGAAATCCTCTGTTATATGTTGGCCGGTAGATATTATATTATATATTAGTCTTGAAATCATGTGTTCAGTTCAGATACAACTTTACGTGTATCATGCTACTATTGTACAGTGTAATGAACATAACTTACTTTTCGGTTGATAATAAAGTCATAAATTGAATGCATACATTCATAATATTTAACGCATTGGAAGAACACACAAATCCCATAAACAAAATATGTTTCGTACATTTTCCAGATGGATTTTATGCAGAATTAAGTGGTTTGTAATCAATTGGATCAATAGACCAAAGCATTATATTTATATCACAATGAAGCACCAACAAGACTCATGACTCATGTCCATATTAATTTTGTTTTTACTAAAAACGGTGGGTGGCAAATTTTCTATTATTTCGGTTGGAATAGGGATGCATCACATCAAGCATTTTTCCTTATATATTTTTAATTAACGTGATACGTCGAGCACGCTATATGATAAAGTTGATAATTAGAAGCTATATTAATTGTGATAATCCTTTCAATACTCAAAATTTGTCAAACATCTACTTTGTTACTGATATTACCATATACTATATTGCATGCATAATCAACTATATGCTTATACAAAATATATATTTTAATACTTACTTAGACAAGTCATCGTGAGGATTACGTTGTAACTCACCAAATTCTTGTGGATGGTATTCTATCCAATTCCAAAAACCTTTCTCCAATGAACTTAATATTGCCAAATGAACAGCTTTTTTTAATAATCGAAATTTTTGTATAATTTCGGTTAATAATCTTGTTAAACGAAGAGCATCCAAATCAATATGTTGAATTAAATCAATATCACTATAATCAGGATTTTCATCGGGGCATGTACTCAATTCTTGTAATCTTGCCGATATACGATTAAATACAGTAGCAAAATGATTTTGTGATAATGCAAATAGAACTTTTGCTGATAATGCCTTTAATGCTGCAGCATTTGGATTATTTTCCGTAGCCATATCTTCAAATTAAAGTAAATTTGTTAGTATATATATATATATATATATATATATATGTATATATGTAAGAAAAATAAAAAATAAGTACCAATAAATTGACATATTTCTCTCAATAGCAATTTTATATACATAGATTCCTCAAAACGTGCCGTATCTTTTGTTTGATTTAATAAGCAACGTTCCAATGTTGTTAATATTATAATTAATGAATCATAATAACATCGTTCCGGTTCATGGGTTCGATTCTGTATGTAAAGTTACAGTTAAAATTACAATTATATATATAATATTAATAATAATATAGTATAGATAATACAAAAATATGTGAACCCACCAATTCATTTACCCTCTGCAACATTTTCGTCAAGCCTGAAATAACCAAAGAAAATCGATATCTGGATATTTGAATTAAGCATGCCATCGTTTGATCCTGATTTAAGCGAGCTTGAGTTCCGTGCAGTCCAATACGACATGGCAACTGAAATAGTTAAATTTTAATAATTACTTAATTAATTGAATTATTATACGTATATTATACAATTAGTTTAGTGCTCAGTTAAAGAATGGAAATGATAGAACTATTAATGTTTGTGTTTCACGATGCTGTGGTCTTTGAAATTGTAAAAAAGGCTATATTATTTACGACATCAGTACTTTAACGTTTACGTATTGAGTGGTGCATACATTTATAGTTACATACTAGTAATTTATTGCTGTGATGTTTTTTTTAACAAGTCAACACAAACACGACATTAACATCATCTTTTTAGCCACAATCATACGCCATTACTGACATAAATCGTGATCGAGGTACCGGTGACACCACAACTAGATAAAGATGATTTGAGTAACCTTGTCGGCAACTCCATTTGTTACCAAATTATTTACGTAGATACTCGTATACATCAAGTATAGATAAATTCTAAAAATATATAGTACATAGAATTGATTCGTTATATCCAATTGGAAAATCTCAATGTTATTGGTTTCTGTTAACATCAGAATATATATTCAAATTAGAAATAGCAAAATGACACACATTATGCACATTTGCTGTGAACTGATCAAGATGAATATTACTTAATGTAACTTACTTCTAATGCGTTTTACAAAATTGTCAGATTACGATTTTAAATTATATTTTAACGTCTATACATTTTCATAATAAATATTTTATAATCTTTTAATTGCGTAATCGAATTGAAAAAAAGAGTTGCATATATAAGATTCGACCCTGATGTTTAGTATATGACACTTCTATGATGGTCAATCGAGTAACCGATTCACATCTTGAGAATGAATTCTATATATTTACCTTCCCGTGATACCATAGAAAACAGTTTTATAACGTGTAGTCGTGGCCACAAATACAGGTATTAGCGTATTGTTTGTGGACTTGGTGAGATTACATCATAAAACTGTATAATCTGTAGTAATTTACATACTAAACTCAACCGGTCAGTTACATATTTCACTGTATATTAGTAACTAGAGCGGTTTTTTTGTTGACATTAGGCAAATGCAAATTAATACCGTGCTTGTGGCGTAAAAGATGATATTAGGATAATTTCTATGGTATTTAGGAAACGCAAACTTGTTTGTTTATGTTCTTGTGTAAGTGATAGTTATTATCACTAAGAAATCAGTACATAATTCGCAAGGATATATTAAATTTTAAAGCCTTCTATAACAAATTTTATATTTCTATTATCATTTTTGTTCATTTTCATATGTACAGAAATCAATTTTCACTCATTAAAACCAATAATTCATTCGATAATAAACAAAAAAACATAGACAATAACAATAAAAATGAATAACTAAAAATTTACTATTTCCTTTTATTTGTAAAATGATTCAATAATATATTTCAACTCTTCTGTTTAATTGTTTGTCTAATAATTTCATTCATAATAAAAACAAATCGCACATGGTCAATTAATTTCATTCATAATAAAATCAAAACAAATACTCCATCGCACTTTTTCGGCATAGCCCATTTCTTTTGCACAAAAAAATATCGAAATCGATTGTCAAACGATGAAATGAAAATTTTTAGGGAGCGACTGTGAAAAATGTAAAAAATTGATATACCTGCTCCTCAAAACGACCTAATAATGAATTTGCCCATTCACCTGGCTTTTGTGTAGCCATTATCACTTATTTTCAATTATTTATTCTTGTTTTTTTACATTTTATTCACAAACATATTTACGCAGCACAAAAATCGACTACTCACGAATGTAAAATTTTTATTCGATTGACGTGAAGTTGAATTAATATGTCGACAAATGACGTTATTTGGTGTTGCCCTTCACATTTCTTTAATTTCGACAATTGTATTTTTTCAAATTTGTAACGAAAACGTTATATTTATTTTATTAATTTACGAAATTTATTAATTTTAAATTTTAATATTATGTTAGGTTTTCAATATTAAATTGTAATAATTTTATTAAATTATTTTACGAATATTTAAACCTGTGTGTTAATGTTATTATTATTATTATTATTTTTTCTTTAACGACCAAGGCCAGTTTGGCCCAAATAGTCTTTTCAACCTCTGGTTAAGTCACAAAGTGATAAATTTACAATTTACAATTATTTTTTGTAAATTTTGTCTACAGTGAGGAGGCTTGAACTCCGGTCTACCGCCGTTCAAGTCTAGTGATTTAACCACTGCGCTACCACGACGGGTTGTGTTAATGTTATCGTAAATTTTATGAGTCAATTAGTACAATTAGTACAACAATTATAATTCAGCAATAAAGAAAAATAATTTAAAATGTTTGATCAGCAAATCCTTAGGATTAAATACACTTCACTGTTAATTTTAAACAAATCAAGTTGACGCAGACAACTTATGTGCAGAATTAATAAGATGCAAAAGAGATATCCTTGGAAAAAGAGACATATCTTTTGGTGAAATCCTTTTACTTTCCGGAAGACCGAGTCATAAAGTTTACGATAATAGGAATCGATTCATGCCGGATGCATCGAAACTTAGGATTCCGTTTTATTAATAGTACACAAAGGAGGTGATGTGAATTAAAAATTGCTAAACCTTTTACTGACATATAAAGATATTTTTTTTGCTAGGTCGTGAAACTTTGAAGGTGACAAATAATATATTCAACTTCCACGATTAACAATTTTCATAAGATATATTATTCAACTAACAATAATCGTTTGTAAATACTTTGGATTATACACGACTCTATACTATAAACTTTAATACTGTTATGTTGTCTGACTACCCAAATATTATTAATTTCATTCTGCACTTCAAATTCAAAGCATCTTTCCCTTATAGTGGATACATAGTGTGCCTAGTTATACCAGGATTTATATATGCATACCATGGTTGTCCAAGATTGATGAACAGTATATAGTGGGTCTTCTTCACAATCATACATTTTGTAATTCTAAATGTTATTTAATAACAAATTTTTCAATTCAAAGTTTCATGCGATAATTGTCATATCATATATGGTTAAAGTTCTGATATTTATGGGTCAAAACTAGGCGATTAATTCCACATGTATTGCAATGAGCGAGATTGCGGACGTTTGTTTATGTATGCGTGCATTAATCTGTTTTTCTATCTAAAACATTTAATTAATAATTACCTGCTTATCTCATTTCTTGCCCTATTCCATATTCTCGGGGGGTCTCTCAATATATTTTTTCCCACAAGTTTATGACTTGTGTATCGTCACTCTATGCATTAAATTTGTTCCAAGTAATTTTTAACAATCGATAACCAAATAGCTTATGGGCGACCACGTTTTTTTTTGTATCATTTTGTATATTTAAAGAAAATTGTATTAAAATATGTTACCGGTATACGCATTATGTGAACGTACCATCTACTTTCGAGTGATTATATATTATAATTATCTGATAATGTAAAATTTATTTAAAAAAATAAATACAATAATTTATATTATTATTATTAGACAATAATACACTGTTGACTTTTCTGTACTTCATTACAATTCATTACAATCATAAACACATAATGTTGGTGCGACCAAATATAAGTAGTATGATTGAATGAAACTATTAGTACTACACAATATAAGTTTAAAGCCAAATTTAGATTAGAGTCATGCAAACAATTCGATTGTTATTCACTGGCAATTTTTCAATGACATTAACTTATTAAACATATGAAAACTAAAACGATTTTTCACACCGTACACCACCATCAATTAATCAATAATTCGATTTTCAATCAGATTATTGTCACAAACATTGTCTATATTGTTAAAACATCATGTGCCAAATTACAATGTTGTATTAGATATTTTGCTGTTTTAAATTCCACATTACAAATAAAACATGAATGAACTTTTCTGCCGTTACTTCTTCGTTCACCGTTATGGATTTGTTGCAGATGTGACATCATATTGTAACGTTGTGCAAATTTTTTTTGACAAACTGGACACGTATAAGGTTTGACACCTGTAAAATAAATAATCACAATCACATTATAGTTAACATAATTTTAAAAACAATAAAATAATATACAAACCTGTATGCACCTTTAAATGGCGATTAAGATGTGAAATTGATCGGAAAAAGGAACCGCAAATTTCACATTCTTTGTCACGTATATCATTATGAGCCAACATATGCATTCGAAAAGATGAACAATGTGTAAATTCCTTACCACATTTGTCACATCGATAAAATTTTTCACCTGTATGAATTGCTGTGTGTCTAAACAATGTAGCCCTTTTTTCAAATTTTTTATTACATATTTGACATGTTAAATGATTTGTATTCTTATGACATTCCATATGCATATCTAATGCTTCTTCTGATATACAACGCATACCGCAAATTTTACAACGAATTTTAATTTTATCGTGAAGTTTTACATGTTCCTATAGATAATTGAAAGAAAAAAGTATATTATATTTCTTAATAGGCATTTAATCACAAATAAGAACACATCATATATATAACATCAGACAAAGAACTGATCCTAGTTCCAGTTTAGACATATAAAACGTTAGAATTCATGAATAACATCATTTGGGGGCATGTTGAGGCAGTTACTACATACAGTACTTGAAAATAATGTAAACGATATATATCCCACATCATTGTTACAATTGTGCTTGTCAATGTTATTACCTAACATTTAAAAATAATAAGTGATATATTCAGCAATAACAAAATAAATTGTGTAACAAGTAGCTGATTCAATGTTAATATTGGTGCACATAACCGAAACTGCATTAAATATTCTAATAATATTTATAAATGTTATTTACTAACTTTTCTGGGATAATACACAGTAACCTTTTCCCAGCAATATATCAGTTGCAGATGATTTAGTTATAAAAAGTGTGAGCCAAATTAAACTGGAAAATAACACCAATCTGTGGTATTCGGTATTAAAATTTGATTGCATCAAATGGAGATCTGTGAGCAGGGTTTTATGTGATTGAAAAATGCCATAATTAGCAAAGGCAAAAGTTTATGAGACTTAATTGCGACTGGCAATGGTTTATGCTTCTGAATGTTAGACTGTTGTTTATCGCACATTATTGACATAGATATGGAATATTTACTATAAATTAACAAATTTGAATTCATGAAGGATGAACCGTCAAAATAGATAGACTTTGAACTAAAACAAACAAAATACTTACATTAAGTTCATCTTGGTCTAGAAATCCTGTTGAACACAATAAGCACTTATGTAAAGTCTGTTCGACTTTGTGCACTTTTTCATGTTTAACATCTTTGCATTTTTTTATGTTTCGTTTCTTCTTCATTTCACTAATATTAATTTCAGTAGTATCATTCAAATTAATAATTTGCTTAAAATTATTTCTGTTATTTATATCTGTTTCTTGTTCACTACAATTTGATTGTGACTCTATTAAATTCGGTAATTCTTTTAAATTATTCTCATTTGCATCTTCCACAGTACTAATAAAATTTGGCATCAGCAGATTATTATTTAAGTCCGATGAGTAACCATTATGTTTACATAAAATATCTTCATCATATACACTAATTTCTATTGTTGTATTATCACTATCGTCTGGATTTCGGTGTATGTTATTAAAATCGTTGTGATGACCGATTTTTAAACAACTAAAAAAAAACAGTAGTGAACATTTTCTTTTTTTTTACAATAAATCAATCTTAAACAAATTTATATTAATAATCATCTTTTCTGTCTGTATTTCACGTGGTAATAAAGGTGTCAACGGACAATTACAATTTACGACGGACGTGATCTGTGACCAGTATTATCAATGCATCTACTATTATTAATAGAATCTCTAAGTGCGTTCCTTTGCGTCGTTGTTTTTGGTACGACAGAGTTTTTCTATTACCATAAGAATTCCAATCCAGTATGTATATTGCAATATATTGGTCTGTGTATGGGCGCGATTAAATTCCACATTATTCGGTTGACAATGCCTGTATTTTACCATAAAGTATTTGCATAAGACATCTTTTCAAAAACACTTGAATTTGGAACAACAATATGTATTAGTTTTGAAAATGGGCAACTTTAATTTTTTTTTAATTACACATATAATTGAATAGTTACAGTTAGTTGTCTTGGTTGTTGAAATTAATATAAATTCCTAAATATCAATCGCTATTTTACAAAAATAAATTATTCGGTAATTTGGGAAAGTAACGTAATCAGCAATTAATCGACAATTCAATACATCAGTATGTTGTTACTACTAACGTAATAAGCCAATATCTTTCATTATCTGCATTACAACCTCAAGATTCAGAACACATCAAAGTAATTTATTGTTACTACATTTTACAATAAATTAAATAGCTGATTAAAACATTTTTTTTTAAAAAATATATAATTAATTACCTAGTAAGTTTCTCGTCACAAATGGCATTAGATTTTATTGTTATTATACTACCATTTATAGAACCTGTTTCAATAGATGAGTTATACTCTTCGAAGCTTACTTCCGACGATGTTAATATTTGAATTCCATTTTTATATTTCTGTTCTGTATATTTCAATAATCGTGTTAGTTCTTTGTCAATATTATCAGCAGTTACACAGGCTAAATCATATTCATTAATTTTATTTAAACAATACGAGCAAATAGCTGAATTTTCATGAATAATTCGCTTTGGCAATGTATCATTAATATCATGATTTATGTTCGTCTCCTCATCACCACTGCAATCATCAATATAATTGTTATTGTTGCTGAATTTTTCAATATACATTTCTAATGGAGTCTTAGAATATTTTGTTTTTAATATTAATATATTTGTACAATATTGTGTTGTTTCTGCATCACAAAGATAACAAGTATCATATTGCATTTCAATTTTTAATTATTTGCTAAGGATATTATTTTAATGCAATTTTAATAATATTTTGTACACAAAATATGATGACAGATAATAAAGATTATATATATTGTTTTGTTTACATTGGGTCATATTCGATGTTATGGGACACGTTTCAGATATGAAATTTTGAAAATTTATATTCACAAAAGTACGGACGAAATTTAATAAATTTTATTGTTAAAATGGCATTTTTAATTTTGAACATGAAATTTTTAACGTTTAGTTTTCATTTTCTATTAATTATTGTTATTTATTTTATGTTTTTAAGGAAAATTTTGTCTTTATATTATCATTAAGCGTTAACTAATTCATTAGTGGCAAAAATATTGGTCAAATGAAAATGTGTTGAACGAGTTCCAAAATAATTTAGTCAATTTGATGTGGGTGCGAGATGTGAAGGTTGAAAATTTATTTATTTACAA
>JANSTX010008778.1:22282-37803 GCA_027564355.1 Penthetria funebris | reverse complement strand
AAATTTCAAATTAAATGCAAGACATAGAAAAGAAAATCATACGAAGAAAAACATAAGAAAGATTAAAGAAAATTGCAAAAACATGAGCTATGTTAATAATTTTATATTATTTTATTGTGTATTTTCTTGTCTTGTTGAATTGGTGCAATTTTGATCAAAAATTATTTTAAACTTATGGATAAAGCCAATTGTTTAACGTGGTTGCTTGCATCATAAGTGCTGCTTTAACTTTTAATATTATTGCACCTTTTAACTTCACAAATTAATCAAATAACTTTTATTTTTTTCCTTCTTCATTTCTTTTGACGTTATAACAAACAACATACGAGTTTAATAAATAAATTAAAGAAAAGCAGGTTTTATTTTTTCTTCGTCTTCATTTCATCACATTAAAGTGAAAGTTTTTTTGTTGCATAATTAGAAATTGGTTATATCATAATTATAACATTCGATTTTAAAGATTTTTTTTTTTTATTAGACATGTATTAGGTGTATTGAATTTCTTTCGAGTTTACCCATGAAACATATGTTATAATAAATTAAATTAAAACAAAAAAAAAAAACAAATTATCGACATTATGTCATCATTTAAATATAATTTTAAAGACATGATTTAAATGAGATGTGAGATTGTAAAGTGAATGGAGTGATCGACTAATATCCAGAGTCTGATCAATTTATGGTTACCTACGGTACCATCTTAAACACAATCACAGGTTATGCAAATTATGGAAATATGTCCTTAAAAAAATTACAACTCGGTATTTTAGGTGTGATGAATTGTGTTTTTTTTGTATCGTTTTAAGAAATCAGTCCTGTTTGGCCGATATGTGCCTATGGTTTTTAGCAAGCCTTACGACTTATAGGTGTCACATAGAAATACACAAATTAACATAGTCATAATGTAGGATCACATAATTAATTGTTGATTTGATAATATTACTTATATAAAGTTAGAATCTAAAATAGAAAGTTGTTTTTAAACATTAGACAAATATTAGTTATTAACGGTTAAACAAAATTAAATCCATTTGCAAACTTAATTTTATTTAGAATACGACGAAGAAGCGCCATTAAACTTTTTTTCTCTAATTTTAATTTTACCAAACCTGTATAGAATTTAAAATAGAAAGTTGTTTTTAAACATTTTACAAATATTAGTTATTAACGGTTAAACAAAATTAAATCCATTTGCAAACTTAATTTTATTTAGAATACGACGAAGCGCCATTAATTTTTTTTTTCTCTAATTTTAATATTACCAAACCTCTAATACATAATGAGATAGATAAATCAGGATAATTTTCTGATTATTTTTTATTAGAATTTTTATTAGAATACTTTTTGTGATTAATTTATTGAATTTATAATATTGTTAATACCAGTTTTTTTTTTTTTAAAAAGCATTTAGATGACTCATATGTTGTTCATTTCATTTTAACCTATACGTGAATGTATCATATTATAAAATTATTTATAAATATTCCAAGTAAATTATTTAAATATAAAACAATAAAAAAAAAGAAGGTAAATTATAGTGATACACATGAATAAAAAAAAAAAAATTAAATAAAAAAAGAACACGCATTTATAAGCTCCTCGTACAGAGGTATGTGAAAAATAAAGTAATTAATATTAAATATATGAGTGAATGTTAAAATTTATTTACATATAAGTAAATATAGGTATATATATAACTTACATGTATAATTAAATCAAATAAAATATGTTAATTAATTTAAAAAATAAAATAGCATATTTAATTTTATTTTATTATGTAAGAAATTCATTAATTATAATCAGTAGTTTTTTCTTTCTTGTATATTATATATAAAATAATCGACCGACCGATCGATCGACCGACCGTCTTCAAATAATGACACAACATAATGAAATATAATATATGAATAATTGTGTAATAGTTTCTATTATAATTAATTATAAAATTTACCAACATTAGAAATTAATAATAATAATTGCAAAATAACAATAAAGGGTACAAAATATTTTAATAAAATCTATATATTAAAATGTCAGAATCGTCAAAAAAAAATTACAAATAGAAAATTAACAACATTAATTTTAAATGTCAGAATTAATAACTTTTAAACGTAGTATGGGACATTTATATGCTTAATTACACTCTATTATAACCAAACGTTTTTTTTCAAATATTATTCATTACCAAAATTAATAAAATTTAATAGCCAAACAGGATCTAAACCGTAAAAACAAAATTTTTTTCTGTTAAAGATAAAATGAAAAAAAATCCACTTATTTATTTATAATTAGCAAAATATTAACAAAATACTTGTAATGCAATAAGCCATACATGAGATTGTGTGTATAAGAGGTGTGATAATATTTTATTATTTATTTGTTAATGATAAAATCAAATTCAATAGTTCTATGGACTTTACTACAAAGTATAGGTATTAAAAAAAAAAAAAAAATTATTCTTTTGAAAAGGTCACATAACAACAACCATTAAATACAAATAGCAAATAAAATAATGTCTTCATAAATATTTATTGAATAAATTTGCACTTTTAAAATTTTAAAATGTGTAGAATTTATTAAAACATTCAGTGTGTGTTGTTCTTTCTTTTTTTTTTTGCCTCCAATATAAATAAATATGATGTTAAAAATTTGGTAATAAATGTAATATTATAATAAATTATATAAATCAATAAATAATAATTTATAAATTCCCAGTAGTAGTTATTTCATCAAATTGTAATATTTACTATACACGAGAATATATTATTAAACAAATATAAGAAATTATTATAAACATTAATGGTTAAACTATTAAAATTAATGATATTCAAAATAATTTGCATAGTTAAAATAGTGGGCGTTGCAAAAAAAAAAAAAATGAAGTTCGAAGATCATTTATAATATTTGTTTTCATTTTTTGTTAGAAAGGAATTAATTGGCAAAAAAAAAATTATCCCACATTAACTTTTTAATTTAAATTATATGGCCAAATTATTTTTGGAAGGTTTCAAATTTTAATATTAAAAATGTTTATTTAATAAAAAAAAAAACAACGTTTATGCGGTAATTTTTAAATTGTCACATAAAACGTGATATCAAAAATATATCACTTTATCAATTTGAATTTTAAATTAACGAGTTTTTTTTGACTATGTTTTTCATTTTTTTAAATGAACAGTAATTTGAGGTTTTTGAATTTTTTTTTTATTTGGATGAATCCAAATATAACGAAATGATAAAATGATATTCCTTCCTGAATTTCTTTTTTAAAAGAAATTCAAAATTCATAAATTATAAATTTAATAGACATTACAAATGATGTGTCGTTTCTTAATACAAAAGTTTGTATAAAAAAAAATATACTAAAACCTTTCACTATACACATACACATGAGTAATAAAATTGTTCGCATGCTTTTGCATAAAACCTGTTAAATGAGATTAAAAAAAAAAACAAAACTACGAGTGTAAATTTTTAAACTTAAGCTTTATAATGCACAAATGTAGATTAAAAATAAGTTGCAGCAATTTAGTATGTGTAAAGGTGAAACAGTTAACACTAAACATGTACTTAATTAAATTATAATTTCTCATCTTTGAGTGCGTTCAATATAATAATAAATCTATTAAAAGGTTTCACATATTATAAAAATATTGTATTTATTTTTATTATTTAATCATTTTACTTTATTAAAAAAAAAAATTAAATACACGCAATATTTTTTATAACCTTTTTCAAATAAATGATGCTTCACGTTTTTTTTAGTTCTATATTTTTTTTATTTTAATTTTATTTAATATGGTAAAATTATGAATAGAAAAGCGAAACTATATTTTAAAATAAAATGGCAATTTAAAATAAATATGTAAAAAAAATATAAAAATATGTGCAACTAAAAATGTAATTGCTTTAAAATTGCTGTAATTTATTCGTTTTCATAATATTTCATATAATTTTTTTTTTTATGTAAAAACTATGCGAGATATGATTTTGTTTTAGTTTTTAAATTTTTTTTTTTTTTGGTTAATCGGTTGAATAATTTTATTATACATTTTTTTAGTCAGTTTTTTTTCTATAAAATTTCATTTTCATTGTTCATACAGACTAAATAGAATGAAGAAAGCCACTCTAAAAATCCAAATTTATGATAATACAATATAACATTTATTTAAGTTATTAGATCAATTTTGAAAAATAATTTAAAAATTTTAAAATGATATTAAAAAAATTGTAAAACCAATTAAATATTATTGTAAACACAATGAAAAAATTTGCAAAAAACAATTGAAAATGTTGTAAAAATAATTAAAACATTGGTGAAAATGATTGAAAAAATTGTAGAAACGTTTGAAAAAATTGTAGAAACGTTTGAAAAATTGTAAAAAAAATGGAAACATTAGTATAAAAAATGAAATATTGGTAAAAACAAATGTAAAAATTTAAAAAACAATGAAAAAAACTGTAGAAACATTTGAAAAAATTGAATTAAATAGAATATTGTGTGATTACAATATTTAATTTGACTCATTAAAAACTCAAAAACAAATATAATTCTCAAAACGATTTTAATGAATTAATACTAGTATTTAATACAATTTTTATTTTCAAAATTAGAAGCAAATCTGGTTGTCAGTCAGTACTATCACAAAAAATACTATATAAACGATAATTAAAGAATATTAAATTTAAAAGATTATTATGACAATGGCGTTGTAAAATATGTGTAAATCGTTAAAAAATTAATTTGACTACCATTTTCATATGGATTTTCATAAATAAAATTCATGAATTTATTCGACATTATCAACTTTAAGTCAACGTTGACCATCGTCCCTATTGATGGTAAATAATCAAATTTTTTCCATTTTTTATCAGAGTGGTCGATTCAATTGCTTGTTGTAGAAGATTTTAATAGTTTTTTTTTTTTTATGAAATTGTGTTTTGTTTGACTTGATTAGACTGTACCGAGCTATAGACGAATTTAAAGAGTGGAACGTGTTGTTCATGGCATTCCATTTTAATATGTATAGGCTAGTAATGCATATATAAATATATAAAGATAAATAACTTTATTTTTATGACTCAAATAAATTCTAAACAGACAAGGTTTGAAAAAAGTTTTATTCTTTGTATGACTCGACTTTCTTTATTGTGACATTGATTTATTTGATTTTTTATATAAATTTGTTTATTATGACTTATATATATATATTTATTATAGATATAAATTAATTTTTAATAAACAAAGAGTGAAAATCACGGTAATTAATTAAAGATTCTGAGTCAGTATAAAATTTATTGAGTGTATTTATATTTAATTATATAAAATACTTATAATTTTAACCTACAAAGTAGATATATCAATTGTAATAATCATATGATTTTATGATTTTTATGGTAAGTTAAATAATTAATACTATTGTGAATATTATTACTATTTATAACTATTATTAATAATTATTATTTATTATTATTATTGTTGTTCATTTAAACAGTGTGGTAATTTAGATATCAAAATTGTAGATAAGAAAGTGAAATTATTTTATCACAAATGTTATATCTATATATATATATATATATATATATATATATACATACCCCAAAGAAATAAAATACAAAATTTATATGTTTTGTATTAAATGTGATACTGTGCAACACCCAAAAGATAAGAAAATATTTTATGGTTTATAAATGGAAAAGTATTTATACAAAATTACACATTTGTATGGTCTTTATTTCGTAAATATATATTAAATTGGAAAATATCATAACTCATTTTTCATTTCATTGAAATGAATTTCTTTTAAATCAAATATTGATATAGAAAATTGTATGTACAAATTGTAAATCTTCAGTCTCATTTATTTCTCGAAATTCATTTCAATTAAAATTAAATTTAAATAGTTAATGACGGTATAGAATAAGCTGAAAAAATATATCTGAATTTCATCTATTTTTACAATTAAAAACAAATGTTAATGACATTATGAACAAATAAATGTAAAAAAGAAATAAAAAATGTTTTCGAAATTTGTCATACATTATTCAAAGTGTCAAAATAAACCATATTTACATTACATATATTGTAAGTATACGAAAAACAAACAATATGTAGTTAAAACAGACATTTTCGAAAATATTTAAAAAAATTCGAAAATGGTTTACGAATGTAAAATTTATTACTATTTAATTTGCCATTGTTTTAAATATTGGGCAATGAATTTTCTTTTGAAAAACATAGTACATATGTTCGAAAAAATTGAAATTGTACGAGTTTTTAAATAATTTCCATATAAATTATACAAAATATTTTAATTATTTACCAACTATAAAATACTTTTGATTTAAAAAAAATTAAATTTAGACAAATGAAACAAGCGCGTACACATAGTACGTACAATTCACAATGCATTTTCGAATATTGCAATTGTGAACGCTTTTTTTTTATTACCCTGACCAACCAATTATCGATTAGAAAAAACTGCATTACGCATATAATTCACAATAATATCTTTCATCAAAAATAAATATATTTCCCATTTAAGAACATTGTCGAAAAGGTAAACTATTGATATAATTTTCGAAAAAAAAAATTACATAATAAAACAAAATACAATAACAATATAAAATATAATATTTTAATAAATTTCACTTTTGCTTTTCATTATTTAGTTGTTCCTCAAAAAAAAATATTATTTTTTGTAGTTGTAGTTGTTTAATTATAATTTATTTTCAACATTCTTTTTTTACTTAACTCGCATTTTATTATTATTCCGCTTGAGTACTATAAAACTTATTATTATTACCATTAAATTTAATTTATTTTTATTTTTTTTTCTGTTTATATTATTGTTTTGGTAATGTACGAAAAGAAATATTTAAAAAAAAACAAAAAAAATTGTATCTATACGAACTACTCGGGTATGATGAATTTTTATTATTTTGGGAACGACCTTGAATTATTCAATTAAATTCTATTTCTTTCGTTTTTTTAAAAAGCATTACCAAAACAAAAATAATCTTTATTTTGTTGTCCTTTTTGCTTTAAAATATCACAGTTTAGTTTAAAATTATAAACGATTTATAAAAAAAATATTGGCCATGTGTACGAAAATTGTTGTTGTAATTTTATTAGTTATTTACATATTTTTTTTTTGAAAATTGTTTTGAATTTCGGTAGTAATGATGTGAAAAAAAACTGAAAGAATCAGTCAATAAGTTACGTAATTGTATCATCATAGATTTTTGAAAATGGTATTTGACCGATTAAATGTGGAGAGGTTAGTGAATAAGAAGATGCAGATGACAGATAAGATATTGTGAAGCAAGAAAATCTACCCAAATTAAGGAATAACAACAAGAAAGAAAATAATTGTCGAATTTAAAGAATGGTGTTCGTAAACGTCTCCCTTAACAATTTCGTATTTTAAAAAAAAATCTTTTCAACATTTTAAACACTTTTCTACATCATCTTATTTATAAATTCACTACAATCTTTTATCAAATGTTTTTAAAATTTTTAGAAAATGGTTTATAGTGAATTTTGCTTAAGTCATCGTCATTTAAAAAAAAAAACATATGCCATTTCATTTTAATGAAATTAAAATCACCTATACAAAAATTGCTCATGGAAAATTCCAATAATTAAAAAGAAGAAGTATATATTCGTATTATATTATAAACACTGCTGCTAAACTAAAATGTTAAAACTTCTATTGCATAATTCATTAATTCAATTTATTGGATACTAAAATAATAATAATAGTAATAATAAATAAATAAATAACTACCAATTAATATTCAAGATGGATTAAACTTGAAGTATGCTTTTTGTATTTATAAATTTTGTTTTTGTTTTTTGTGTTTATTTAACATTTTGGGAATAAATTTTTTTTTTTTAGTTTTTTAACATGAATCATTCATTAAAGATCGCGTTCGCAAGCAAAATGTTTCTTTTAACTTAATTAACATATAGTCATATTAAAAATAAAGAAATATTTTCATGTAGGAGGAGGTACCTTACGTGTTACGTAGAGACAATTTACAAAAATTAACATAAAATTTGAACAATTTAAATAAAATGTTTCACATAATTTTTATTGGATTATAAATTTTAAATTTACTGTTGTTCAAATTTTTGATGACATTTATATTAGGAGAATGTGCGCATAATAATCTCATGTTTCATAGTTTAAAAAAATCCTTTGTCAAAAAAGTATCGTTAATTGAAGGAACAAAAAAATGTACAAAATTTTTCGTTCAAAACTTGAAATTATTAATTTACTAGTATTAAATGTTTATGTATATTTTCTCAAATGTGCAATTTTTTCTAAATTTTTATTGAAAAGAGAGTTTCAAGAAACAATTTCAAATCTTATGTTAGTATGACAATGAATTAATTTCATATAAATTTGCTTGATGTACTTGCGACCTATTAGCTATGTGACTAAATTTATAAAAACCAGAAAAACTAGACTCTATACAATTTGAAAACCTTTAAATATTCTTTTGACGTATGCATTATAATATAGACTCTTTTATAATTGCTATTTTGTATTATAAATAATAATTTAAAATTTTTATTATATTCAAAAATTTTGTATTTCATTTCAATTTGGACTAAATTTCAAGTTTTGATAAAAAAACACAAAACAATCATTATTTAATCAAAATATTGCTTAAAATTATTATTTACTTATATAATTATTTTACGTTAAATGCTTATTATAACGAAATTTGAACTTGACATTGAAATATTTATTTATTTTGTTTGTTATGTTATATTTGTTTTGCTAATTTGTTGTTCTTGTTGTTGCTGCTATTATATATTATATTTGGATCAGCATTTTTTATTTTACATTATTAAGTAGCCGATACCAGAAGCAGTCAGCAATGTCAAGTTCGTAATAAATAAAAATAAATATAAAACAAAAATATAGATAAATAATTAGAGTATAGAAATAACTTTTATGAATACGCATATATCATTGATTAAAATTTCATGTTTTCAATTATTAATTTTAGCGATATTTTCAAATAAAAAGTTCGTGATCGTATAATTTTTAAATGAAAAATATTTGCAAGATTGATTGATTATATTAAAAGAAAAAAAAAGAGGCATTTTGAAACCATTTTAATGGTATAGAAATATAGAAATATAGAAAATATATGATAGATTATTTAAAATAAAATATACTGGTAATTTTGTTAGTCAACTAATGGATCCAGCTATTTTTTTTACAAACCCATAGGTATGATTTAAAAAAAACACTAAATTAGCATTTTAAAATTCAAAACAATATTATTAATATAATAAAAATGCTTGTTTAAAAAATAAATGTTTCTCATCAGAACGGTAATTTTTCTTCAAAACAAGTATTTTTATAAAAAAAAATCCATTTGATCAGCAGCTGCTGGATTAACATAACATGTAATGAGCAACCAGACCGATAAAATATAAAATCATTTTTGAAACCACTTTGAAATTCGTCTTTATAACGTTTTTAAAATATTATTTAATGAAAAATGTACTAAGTTAAATAGCGATTTGTTTATAATTAAATAAAAATTAAAAACCAAACATAATTTCTTGTAAATTCCAAAAATTCAATCGATCGTGTATGCAATGGTAGTGGCGCCAAATATCAAACCCAATAAGTAGATTTATTATATGTAGATCAGTTTACTTGTTTGTAAAAATTAATAAAAATTAATTAAAAAAACAAAATCATAAACAGAGGAGAGAGAGAGCCCCCCCCAGTTAACAAACACAAAAAAACTACTGCACAAAAATAACCAGCAAATAAAATATCATATACATTAAATAAACCAAAACAAAACTATTAAAAACAACATTCTCAACGTATTTTTAATTTACTTAACCTGTCTTAAAGATTGAAATTAAATACTTTTAAAATGTGTATATATATATTATATATATATATATCCTCAAGTTACTATTGATGATGATAGCCTGCTTTTTCATAAATTTTATTTACTTTTTCTTTCAATTTTTTATTACATTCATCTGAATATGTCGTTGTCGCTGTATCTTTTTAAGCCGCGTGATTGTTGTACGCGACACGACACAAATGAAAGTGGAATTTATTTAAAATAATTAATTATTTATTTGATATTGAATATTAATAATCATTAAAAATAGTTGCCACCAAATTGCTTATATTGATAAAAAAAAATAATTATCATGACAACAATATCAAAGTCATCTTTAGTATTGAAATGAATATTTTATCTCAGACTCCTTTAAATTTGGTAGATACTGGCTATTGAGTTCTATCGACAAAAACTCTATAGAATAAACTATTTATTGAAATTTCGTAGTTAGTAATGGTAATTTTTAAAAGTTTTCACAAACAAATTCCTTTCCGTATTAAACAATAATCCTTCATCATTAAAAATTATAGTTTCACAAAGAAAGTTTTTCACTTATAATGTTTTACATGTGACAGAATTTTTTTCCATTTATGGGTAAAGAAATATTCAAGTATTGGAATTCGAACATAATAACGTGATTGCTTTGTATCTAACAGTCGCCAAATGATATTTGTCGTGCAACACTTACGTGTACCATAAAATGTGTGTGTAGCACAAATCATTAAATAATACAATAATACATCGGAAAAACGCTATGAATTGGTGATAAAAAATCGCAACATTATCAGAAATGCTTTGAAAGGTATGGTGGTCAAACGAATTAAAAGATGATGACAAAACATACATTGCAGTAGATTTTTAAAAAGGTCAATATAATAAGTATATTATGTGTACTAGATCATATAACTAACATGTAGCAAATTAAAAAAAAAATGCATATTCACAATGAATAAATTAAATTGTAAACTGTTTTAAAAAAAACCAAACACTTTTAAAAACTATATTAAATCGTGGAAAATATTTTTGTGGACAACACTACTGTATAATTTCAATAATCACATTGTTTTTTTTTTTTCTCAAATGTTGCAATTACAATTAAGGACATGTCATCCATATAAATCAATTTGAAGGCAAAATGTATTCTGGGTACAAGATCTTACAATTTATGTCAATCAATATTATAACAAATACAATAAAAACAAGTTACAATCACATACATTATCCGATACAGTTTTAAAAAAGATTCACCCATTTTTTGCTTGTACTATGATATTGTAAACATATCAGTCTTCGTCATGAAATGCACATTTCAATAAAAACAATAATAAGAAAAAAGGTTTTTATGTTTTCAAAAAAAGGTAAAAATTGCATTGAATCAAGCGCATTTTAGTAAATTAAAGAAGATATGGTATAGAAGAAGACGACGAAGAAGAAGAAGTACCAACAATAATAGGTAAAAATAAAAGTCTACTACAAACCAAGTAACCAAGAATGGGTTTTTTTTACCATTGGTTCTATGAAAAACCTGTTCAAAATCAACTTAATATATGAATAATAATAATAATAATAAAAATGAAGAAAAACCCGCATCTTCATTCGCCCATGTCTCTAAAGATCTAAAAATCAGCCAAAGTGTAATTTTGGTATGACTTGGCATTTTTTATATTTTAAATACGACCTCTGATTAAATTGATTCGTAGATATTTCTAAAAAAACAACATATTGTATGTGATTTAAAAAAAAATTGTTCAATGGCATTTGATCTAAACAGACATAACAAATACTATGTACAGAGGATAGTTTTGAATGTATCTAAAACTAAAAAAAAAAAAAAAAATGTTATAACGAAACCTATAAGTCGCGCAGTGAAAGTTAATTCAAAGAGAAATTATGCAAATTGTTTTTTCAACATTTATTTATTATATTATACCTCCTCCTCCTCCTCTCGTCTCTTTCAATGTCGTGAATTTTGTTTCAATGGATTGACTTTATATATTTTTTTTTATTGGTTTGGTTTTGTTTTCGATTCTAATCATTTTATATGCAATTATTTTCAGTTTTTACTACACATCATTACTAAATATTTCAGATTGGTACAATTTTATTTGCTAAAAATACGTACATTACGTGTGCAATAAATATAATAAGATAATAAATATTTAAATAAATAGCGGATGTTATTTTCAGGAAATTAAATACAAAAGAACAAAAAAAAAAACATGTTTTCTATGCTTTGATGATTAATTAAACATAAATAACATTATTGGAAACGATGGATAAATGCATTGCATTAAAAATTGAAAAAAAAAAAAATTAGGTGTAAATAGTACTATTTAGATGCAATTCAGACGATGTATTATCCTGCAGTAAAATAAGTGCATGAAAACATAAAACAATACGTGAAGAACTTATTTCCTATAGGGTAAACAATTAAATGTATTAAAATTATACATCTTACTATTCATGCACGCCTAGTACTTTATACGAAATTTTAATTTTCTAGTTATATGATTTTGAAGCAAAATAAGTGCTTGAAAACATAAAAAAATAATATTTAACATAATTTAATCAAAATTAAAAAAAAAAAGATTAATAATTTTTAATAGTCATTGTTTATGTAAGTAGTGTAAAATGTAAAATTGCGCTCCAATTTTATGTTATCAAATTTTATTAATATCAAAAAAAAATAATATTATCATTTAGCTACATATTATCTGCAGAACATAAGATGTTTTCCATTAAAAACTAATTCACAATGAATAGTTTGAATTTCTAAAAACTGAAAAAATCAACTTATTGATAAGAACTATTCTTCAAATTTTATCAGAGATAGAAGCGAGAGAGAGATACACGGAAATTATTATTATTATGGTTATTTACTGATAATCAAAACAACAACAATAAAATGTGATACATCAATCTTATCAATTTATTGTCAATACATGTCGTCTCTTTGCATCTTTCTTAATTATGTAATCAATTACAGTATAAATACAGACATTACATAAAATTACTACGTATTTCATATACTATTAATTTCATAGTAACACATTTAATAAATTGATGATTAGATTAAATTTAAAAAAAAAAAAAATATTAAAATATTTTAAAATCACAAAAGATAACATTTTATGGAATTTTTAAAATATTATAAATACTATTTGAATGAATAAATCTATCATTTCTTTGAATTTGACGTAGCAGCAACATTTGATGTGATTAAATATCATTAACATCATCATTGGCCTTACGGTTATATACAAAAAAAATTAGTTTCACATCAATTAAAAAATATAATTTAATACTTGTATTAACCCAAACCTCTCTAGTTTAGATTTAAATTTTAACAGATTTTCTATTAATTCTCTTCAAATCTTCTCAAACCTAATTATTCCCACGATATTTCAAAGAAAATACCCAATATGTATCAAGATGCAATGAGATCGCACCCTCATTTTTCTTAAGATTAAGAAAAGAAGATCAAAGAATGTGAAATAAAAAAAAAATAATATTAACAAAACAACACAAGGGGTCGTCTTTCAATGATCTTTTCTCGTACATAAGATGATACATTATAGTTTTCTTAAAAAAAATATAATTTTTTCTAGGGATGTTTTGCCAGAAAAATATAATATAATAAATTTGGGGTGATGTTGTTGCACATGTTTGAATGATTTACATTTATATATACACATATTCACCTTATAGAAGAAGATCTACAAGTAGTTATCGAAAAATTTCATATTTAAGGAATTAAAAATAGGGAATAAATTAAATAGTTTTTTTCGCCAGGTTGTTTTTATTAAAAATACAGAAAATGACGAGGGTTGTGTTTATATAATAAGTGCGTGTGAGGGTTGTTTTGTAATGTAAAATTATTTTATGTTTTTTTTTTGTTAAGGATTTCACTAAAGGTTTAGTAACGTGTTTTCCTTAAACGTTATATTAATTTGTGTGGGAAAAGACGTTAAAATTAAGATATGGTGCATATAAAAATATAAAAATATTAAAAATAAATTTCTACATAAACTATAGAGTAGGCACGATTTTTTTTTAATTAATGAAAACTATTTAATTTTGTTAACAGTTCCTTTTGCACTATTTGCATTCGATTAAATCAATTATTAAAACAATTATTGTTGATGTCGGTTGAATTAAAAATACACAAACAGCTATTTATTTTAGCTTGCAATGCCCAATGGATGTCTTAATTTCATCATAAATTACATGGTCTACAGTCTGAATCAAAACTGGATGAGTATGTCATCAAAAATGACAGCATTTTGTGGATGATCTTAATGGTAGTTAGCGATCATGCTTAAATCATATATGTATACCAATTATAAATTATCATTACGACATTCTTGTCGTATTATAGTAGTACCTAATGCAAATGTATATGAAACGAGGAAACAAGAAATAAATTATATATTATAAATCAGGTAATATATGCAAAAGTATTAAGAAAAGATTTACATTTTTACAGACACTAAATAATATTTTAAAAGCAATAACAACATTTAAGAAGCTTATCTCAACCATTTAGATCACAATTTAAATTTTTAAATACAACAGATTAATCCACATAGGTATCGACAAAAATTTTAATTAAAAATACTATTTAAATAATATTTTATGCATCATTCACAATGGCATGTTTTATTGTGAATGTTTTTTTTTCATCAAAATTTACTACATTATGTGATATGAATATTAAAACACTTTCTTCACACTTACACCTTGCAAATGTGTGCTAATTAAAGAATTTTAAATAATCATTGTGAATTTGATTAAAAACTATTTGTGAAAAGTCAATTGAAAAGAAAAGACCAAATCTTATTTCCTGGTCAAATACAATATGAACTCAGAATCAATGGTTCAGATATCGTGGAAGCAATGTATATAGTTGTCATAACCAAAAAAAAAAGTGAAACTGTACCAGTAATACAATAAAACGATAATTCGATCGGTGATATAACAAAATATGCACTAGATTGGTATTGCCAATGTCATAAAAGTACAACATTACAAAAAAATCGTTCCTAAGGAAGTCACGAGAGAAGTCTAGTAGTACCAGTGGTTTCTCAACACTATACACAACAAAATATGATGATGATGATGATGATGATACTCTACTGATTAATCTCGTGTACAATTACTTTCATTATAAATGTGCCTTTAATATAAAAAATAATAATATTATAAATGAAATGAAAATGAATAAAAATTAACATATAATAAATAAAATAAATTTCACCATAGGGCAGAGATCATCCATGTAGAAATTGAATATTTTAAATATTGTGTTTAATATTTATAAGAAAGGAAAGAAACGAGGAGGTTGTGTATGCATACGAGTATGGCAAAGTAAACTTAAAAAAAATCGTACATTTTATATATTTTAAATGAATTTTTAAAGACTATTTGTCTAGAGACTAGTCGTATATAATAATAATTAATTAAATTATGTGAAGTAATTTAAGTTACTTGAACAATTTATGTAGTTTTATATATACGAGATACGAGTAAGTAAAGTTTTACGTAGGAGTAATAACAATAATCATAATAATAATAATAATAATGATGATGATGATGATGATGGTGATGATGATAATGATGATGATAAT
>JANSTX010008778.1:0-22182 GCA_027564355.1 Penthetria funebris | reverse complement strand
AAGCAAAAGTGCGAGTAGGAAACTACAATAATGTAACTACAAAATAACATGGACATCAAGCAGTTAAATTTATGCTACGATTAAAAGTGAAAAAACATAAAAGAAATCTAGTGCATTTTATGTTTGTGCGAAAATAATGAACTACTACGTGGAAAAAAATGCACAAATTTCTACCGCCATAATTCCATTATATATATATATATATATGTGAATCTAATACCAAGATATTTTATGGAATTTACATTCATTGCCATCATAGTTGATACCCCTAAATACTATTGTCTCACATATGTTTAGATTCAATTTCATTTTCCATAGTTTCTAGTTTCGAACAAAGTTGCTAACAAAGTTTCTAACACGGTTTCTAACTGTAAATTCGTAATTGCAGTTGCAGTCAATAAATTAGCATGCGTGACGAGTAAATTAGCATGCGTGACGAGTATAAACTGGTATTTATTATAAATTGATAAACTTATAGTTTTCTGCGTAGTTTATTATTGGTACTTCAAATACTTAAATTGGTTGCAACAGTAAAGTACTTTAAATAATTTCATAATACATTTATCAATTAAGTGTCATTAATTTTGAAAATGTCACATTATCAATAAAACGATAATGCAAATTTTTGAAATGTGATAAAAAAAAAAAACAATTTCGAAAATTTAAATTATTTATAAATAGATTTTTGAAAAATAATAAAACAAGTCAGACACACAAATTTGACGTACTAGAATTAAATGCTAAACAATTTTTTATGATTTCCATGTTTTTCAAATTTCTGGAAGACTACCGTGTGAAAAAACAGAAAATGGGAAATCTTCTGCGGAGGTACTAAATTTGTTTTAAACGTTTACCGTATCAAATTATGTTCGAAATGAAAAAAAAAAAACTAGAATAAAATAAATGGAAACTTATAACAGTTCAAACAAATTACAGGCAATGCCGACACAAAACTATTTCTATTAAAAATAAAATTACAGAATTTCTATTTTCTCCATTTAATTTTCTTTCTTTCTTTTTATGTTTTTATGTAAATGTTTTTTTTTTTAATTACTAGGATGTTGTGTTGTAATAATTGAAATTGATTAAATTTAATTCAAATTTTTAATATAATTTCTTTTTTAAATTATTTTTTATTTTTATTTTCCTTTTACTGACTGATAAGAAGAAAAACTAAGTTTTATCAATTTATTCTTATCAGTTTCAAAATTAAGCGTATAAAAGTTCAAGTGATATACAAGGAATTATTTAATAATATTTTAATTTTTATATATTTTGCTTTAGTGGTATTTCCAATTTATTTAGATTTTAAATAATTAAATTATTGATAATTTTCGAATTTTTAATCAAAAATTTTAGTCCATTAGAAAAAATGGGTATGTTTTGATTGATACCAAGTTGAAAGAAATAGAAATTCTACTAAAAATATAAATTTAACAGATAATAGTAGACCACAATAGTAAAATACACACATGGCGACAGTTTTTTTTTTTTGTCTTCCCTTCCCTATACCTTTTGATCAACCGACTCTCGTGTTTCTCAATTAAATTCCCTTTCAAATGTTTATGTATCATCATTTTGTGTATTTCATCCGTTCAAATTAATGATTAAACATATGAAAGCAACTGTGAAATTGTTTATTTCGTATATTCCTAACTGAATTCAAAAGAGTTTATATATAAATATTTAACTTAGTTATATGGTACATGAAAATACTGTACTAAAATCTACAAGAATACTTTTATTGCAGCTATTATAACAATTTGTTGGCAACAATATATAGTTAAATTGTTTGTAAATACGTAACGAATAGCAGTACCAATTTTCAAAAAAAACCTGAATTTCTTTGAAAAGAAACCGTACGTCCTTGTTAATGCAGACTGTGTTCTGTTACTTTGTATACACACAAACATATTTAATCCTTTTGTATGGCTATTTTTACAATATTTTATTTATAATTTCTTATTATACTAAATAATAAAATTAATTTATATTTGTAGCATGTTGTTATTTTAAAATTTAAGTCATCTTGTGTAGTATATATATAACAAAGATCTTTTTTGTAGCAGTACATTAAAATTGTTTACTTAAATTTTATTTAAATTCTACTTGTTTCTATTATGCTGTTTACCTTAATCGGTCCTTCAAAAGAAATTCATCATCAAAATCAATTGATTCTGTAACAATAATACAAAAGGAGTAACCGATGGTGAAACAAACTGTTTGCAAACATATAGTGAAGTGATTTGGAATAATTTTGGGGTCACACAGATAATTTCTTAAGAAAATACAACTCATATGTTCAAATATTGATTTAGAAAACCGGACATTCAAAATAGTGATCAAAATATATTTAATCCAGCATGAATTTAAAAAAAAAATTCATCAAAATTATAAGAGGTGAGAAATTGTTTGTAACATTTTCTGATATGGAAAGATTTTGGGGCAGACAGATAATTTTTTCAATGGGTATGTCGCGTATGTTCAAAACAAAAATGTTGTTATGTTAACTTGTGCAACAGTAAACACTGAATGCTATTTTGTGTTGTAATAACCGAGGTTGTATAACTATTTAGTAGGTATACACGCACAAAAGAAACACAGAATGCCCTTACCAATTTTTACATTATTATTATTATTATTATTATTGTTATTGTTATTGTTATTATTAGTTCGTACATGTAAATAATGATGGGAAAATTATATAGGCAAAAATTATTGTCTTTTTTTTTTTTGTAATTAAAAATTTTCATTTTTATCATATGCAATAATAGTTTCCATTATATCAACGTCGAGTAATAGATAAACCATATAAAGAAAAACCATATTATACCTAATATATAGTTTTAAATTTTATATAATTTACATAAACGAGTAATTAAAAACAAAAGAAAAATTAAAAAAATAAATGTTTGTAAAATAACTTAAATTGTTATAGTAGTTAAAGTTTTACATGGTCACAAATTTAATGAAATCGTAATTGATCTCATAAATAAAGACAACAAAAGGCCAAAAATTAAAAACAAAAAAAAAAAAAACTATTATCAATTTAATTACTAGCCTTCAAAAGAGGAGACATATGAACATTTTCTAATCGACATATCACCTAAAATAAATAATGAGAATTATTTAAATTGACAAATTACCGTACTGATGAGAACCAGTAACTCGAAACCATATCGTCATCTATATGACTATTAAATTTTGTGTTATACTATAGAAAAAGAGTACCGAATATATATGGCGACTACACATGAAGTCAGACATTGGATCAGACTTGGACCTCACAATGCATAAGAATTAAAAGATAAACAAATGTTAAAGGAAATTTTGGAAAGAGTCATGAGAAACATATATCACAATTAATGTGTCACAAATTTATTATATTTTATTGAACATTTAACATTAACACTATTTCGGGACAATTTAAATTAGATTTTGACAATATAAAATGTTAAAATGTTACATTTAGAAATGACAAACTGACACCGTAATGACCGTAATGTGTATTCATCCAATTGGTGTAAAATAGGTTAGATTTATGTAAACCATTAAATATGGTACGCTAATCATGATGACTTACTTAATTATTTAAATAAACAAACACTAACACTACATTGTTTTATATTGCCATTTGAAGAAATGCTCAACAATGAAAATTGTTGGTGAAATTTTAACATTAACAAATTTTCAGATAAATATTGCAGTCAATAAACGATTTTGGTGAAATTATAAATTTAATGAAAACATAAATTATTTGTTTGTTTAATAAAGTTTCTTTTTGCATAAGAAATACCATTTGAACAGTAGCATTAACCCATAACGGGCAACGGTTTTGATAACGTCAAAAAGTTGTAGCAATGTATGTAAATGGTTAGTATTATGTCGGAATACTTTATTCCAGACAATATATAAACAATAACTGTGGTTTAAACCAACAAATAATAAAATTCGATTTTTAATGTTCAAGGATTATTTTATTGTAACAGCAATTAAAAAACCGTTATATTAACAAGTATAACTCGCATGTTTTGCAAATACTTGTGCAAGTTAAAGTTTTACATTTTAAGTATTATAAGAATTTTTTTTTTTTGTGGACATTACTAACTCTTTATTGTTATAATCTCAATTTATTAAAACATCGAACGAGTATAATACAAAATATTATTGTTTTCAAAATTTACCGCCAATAATTAAAATAACAACAATTATTTACGGTTACAAATTTAATTGTTCATCGATCATGTACCACTGTAATATGAAAATAGTCAAAAATAATATGAAATTCTAAAAACAGGCATATTTTTTTCTATACATATTTTTGTTTAAATGCAAAATAAATAACAATTTAGAGTTAAAGTCGGTCTGTCGGGCAAACCGTTATCAATTTTTAGAAATTGTTTTTTCGAGTGTATATTTTCTATTATTTATTTAATTACGATTAGTGGTAGTAGTAGTGGTGGTGTCGGCGATTGTCTATCAGATTTATAAATGGAAAGCATTTCTATTGTAAGGTCAGCGGCGTTAAACATTAAAAAAAAAAAAATAAAACAAATATAATACAGGACCGTATTGAGTCTTATTGTGCAATTATTTTGTAAATCTTTTTTTTTTTTGTTTAAAACACTTACCTTGAGAAGAAAATCTCCAAAATCATAAAGCGCTGACGATTGCATAATTGCTGTAGACATTTTCAAATAATTTAATTTTTATTATTTTTAAAATTTCCAAAAAAAAATTTAAAACAAAACACGGTGTAAATCACAATTTTTTTTTTTTTTTTAATTTCTCTTTTTTTTTACTTTTTTTTCAAACTTCACTTAATCCTTTGGCTGCGTGCTCACATAAAATGATAGTTACTCGTTTTTGTTTTGTATATTTTTTTTTTTTGAAATTGCACTCACTGGCATCAAACACTTGATAATTGATATTTTTTAAATCAGCACTGCAATTTTTGTTTTTGTTAATTTAAAAATTAATAAAAAAAAAAACCGAATTCAATCCTTTCCTCAAAAGATATGGACAGAGACTGAACAAAATTTTTGTTTTTGGTTTTTTGTATTTTTAATAAAAAAAAAAATGCTCGTTTTTCTTTTTGGTCCTTTGTTTTTATTTTTAATTACAAAAAAAACCAAAAAAAATTGAATGACTCAAGAAATGTTGTCTAAAAATGAAGCAGCAAAATGCAAAATTTCTTTTATTTCTTTAATTTCTTCTCTATTCAGAGAATTATTTAAATTATCAAATTTAAAACAAAATTTATACAAAAAAAAAAAACTAGAACAAAACTCTTATTTTCAATATTTAATTTTTTTTTATATTTAAAAAAAAAATTCAATTAAAACAAAGTTTAGCTCGACTTTTATTCTTTCCAAAAATTTTTTTTACTGTTTGATTTTGTTTTGTATTACGTTAAATTTAATAAATTAACGCGTACGTCCACTACCTACGTCGATCGTTTACAAACTAAATTTAAAACTTTCAGCAAATTGTGACCGCAATGAATTTTTCTGTAGACAATCCTCTGGCTCCTCTGGTTGTTCATTTCAATATTTGACTGCGTGTGTGTGTGTGACTGTGTGTGTTGTATTGTGTGTATTTTATTTATTTGTTGAATTCAATTTTGTTTTTATAATTTTTCTTGTTGAATGTTTTTATTTTTCTTGTGTTTTTGTTTTTTTTTTTTTGTATTATGTTTTTTTCCATTTTTCCATTTCATTTGTTTTTTGAAATGTTTATTTGTTGTGTTTTTCTTTTACTTTGCATATATAAAACATACGATGGGAACGTATGGGTAATAATTAATATATTCCCCAGCGACACGTAGTGATAAAATGAATGAATTAATAAATGCATAATAATGTGTGTTTGTATTGGTGTGAGTGCTTGTACTTTTACAGGAAGAAAGCCTCGGAAAATAACATGATGATGTAGTAGGTAAGTATAGTTAATTTAAATTGAGAAGTGGTGGGGATGAAATGATTTATTATGAATAATGAATGGGGGGTAAATTTATTAAATTATCCTTTATTTTAAGCTTTGAATATTTCAATAATTGCATTGTTATTGTTTTAATATTGCATTTCAGAGTTAATGCAAATTATTATTAACAAATGTATAGTTATAGATCATGCAAGGATTATGATATTTTTAAGTGGATTTTAAATAGGATGTCAACCTATTTGAAATCCACTGTGTCTAAATCAAGAAATAGTATTCATTATGGTTTTTTTTCTGCCATCAGTACTATCTTTTTTATGAGGATGAAAAGTACATGTTGGTTTTGCGAATGGAATACGACACCAATAATTTTCGATCAGTGGTGTCTGATTGAGGCTTAAAAAAAATCAGCTCAACAACAAACTTTAGGTAACTGGCGATCAGGAATCACATCAAATACCATCAAATTTGTGAGCTATGCATATGTTTTCAAATCGCATTACTCAACTCGCGTACATAGCACGAGAAAAATCAACAAATGGAATCGAAGGATAGATAGGAAAACGATGAAGACTTTCTGTTTCATAAGAGGGACACGATTTGGAAATTTAAAATGTTAGAACAGTGCTTGAACCGAAGAAAATGGTAGACGGCTATGAACCCAAAGAATGAAGAGATGAAAACTCTATATTTTTAGATTCAGTAAGATGAAAGGAAAACGAACAAAGTACTATATCCTATGGTAACAATACCGTTAGGGTTTAATAATTTATGGCAACCCTTTTTCCTATCTGGAAAACTTACTCATAACAGTAGCAGAATTGATTTTATTGCTAAAATGTCAAATGTTACAACGTCGATTGGAAATTAATGTCATAACATATAATACCAGTATACTTAGTACTTGTTTTCAGCGATCATTATTTGCGAATGTGAAGAGACAATAATTGTTCTTAAAGGATGAGGAAATGAGGCAAATTTTTATCTTATCGTCATTCTCTACATTTAATAAACATCATCTCGTCGTTTATTATATATATTCACTGAAGAATAGGGATTCATTTAACAATTGACATTAGTCACGATCTCTGTTAGTACCTTCACCTCACTTCATTCCCTACCAATGGTACCTGACTCCGAAATGGCACGGTGTTATTTGTCATTTCCCAAGTCTCACAGCCATAAAATAATACAAATATACAATTTCTTTTAAAGATAGAAAACTTTAATTTTTTTTAAATTTGTGACGACTGCCATACTCTATTCAGCATTCAATTTGTAACTTTACATCTATATAATGATGGTTTTCTATAAAGTTTTTAGAATTGGCACGATGTTCACGATCAATACTATCGAATGCCTGTTGATATATACAATAATGATGTATGTCATTCAATCAATTGTTCAAGAATAATTCTTAATGTATTTCTATATTCAGCAAGGTTGTTTACCACGTCAGTTGTCACACACAATCACGTTGCCTTCCTGAAATACACAGCTGGCCTATTGAAATTGGATGTTATATTTAGTTATTTTGCACCTAACCGCGTTTTTACCTGCAATCTAAGCTGTGTTTGAATAGATGTTTGTATCATACTACGGTCTATCACGTGAATGTATAGCTGGCATTGGTCTAGGAATTTAATTCTCTTCTGTGATTGATCTAAACGCAGACGACGCTAACACTCGAAAGTATTACCAATTTAAAATGCTGTAATTTTGTCAATTGCAAATATTTTTATTTAATATTTGTAGACAATTTTAAAGATACATTGATTTTTATGAAAAAAATCTTAATATGACCACTTCTGGTGTAGTTGATGTTATCAAGTGTTTCGATAAATGCATCGAATGTATGCAAGAATGTGAATTTGTTGAATTTGTTGTCAATTACAATGATGCTCATTGTATAACTTTTAATATTTTTTTTTATTGACACCTTAGCTTCCAAAAGTGGCAATTTTCTAATTTTTCTCAGTATCATTGTAACATTTAATTGTAACATTCGATACAGAAACATTTCATTAACACGTAAATGCTTTAGTTTACGAACAATATAGCAGGTTTCGATTTTCATGTGAATTCAGTATGTCTTTGAGAGGTGTGCTTCGCTGTTCGGCAACTATATAGCTACGTGCAATCGCTAACATTTTGAGTGACGGACCCTCTATTGCGAAAATTATATAATTATCCTGTATTGTAACTAGTGCTAAGTAATTTACAATCATGTTTTTTATACATAAATATTTATTTTTATTTTTCTTAAAATTTATTTTTAAAGTTCGTTTGTAATAACAATTTAATTTTCATTATGTAAAATAATTGTAAAATAAGTTATTTGTACGTGATTTTTGAGATATAAAATTTAATTTTTCTTGGTTGTACTCGTATAGTACACGTACTTTCGATAGATTGGTAATAAGTTATTTCAATATAAAACAAAATAATATTATTTACAAATATAAAGAAAGACTAAAACAATGATAATAATAATAATAATATTATTATTATGGGTATTACATAGTAGACATACAGAAGCATTTAATTTGCATGCAGAATATCCACCATAATTTACAAAATTTCATTGGCAAATGTTTCTTTTTGCAAGTACTCAATGCGAATGATAATTACAATGGTAAAAATGTACTTATAATTCTTGGTAATATTTTAAAATTCGATTTGTGCGTTGAGTATATATAAAAACCAAAAAAAAAAAAAGACAGAAACCTCAGGCTCTCCACACGATACCATAAACAAATAATTAAAAACATAATTTTTTTATATAAAATGTCAATTATACAATCAATTTTACATTAATCAGAATTGGTAATACCCTCCTCCTCCTGATTTTTTATTTATGATCATCGTACATATATTCAATTTAATCTATGCACTCTTAGAAAGGTATGCATGATTTAATTGTAATGTGCATTTAAGTGTGTAAGGTGTGCATTTGGTTAAAGACATTCAATAAGGAAATAATATTGAATTTATTTATATGGTTTATTATGTAAAGAATGTGTCAACTTAATTATGTAAAATACCATAATTAATTTGGATGAATAATTTTTTTGAAAATAAATAATTTCGCGCCAAAAAAGGAATTTGTCGTAGGTACAAGTTTCTAAATCAAACTTTCATTCACAAAAGTGAATTGAATTCTTAACTTAGTTTGATACTAACATCAATTCATGCAGGGGAGTGCGTTTAGATGCTCAACTAGAAAATACCATCCAATTCCACCAAACTAGGCAGATATATGTGCATGAAACTACCTCACTGTTAAATCGCATATATTGCATGTGAAATAGGAACAAGATGGCGTCTTTTAACTTTCGACAAAAAACTTACATACACGATTTGAAACCCAGAACAATGCTTGAACCGATGAATCTATGTTACGCATCATTCAACAAATGAAAAGATGCAAATTCCATATTCTTGGGTTGAGTTCGATTAAAGAAAAATGAAGAACGGGCAATATCTTCTGTCCTTTTGTTTTCTAAAAACCGATTCATATATACAACATTTCTTAAGACGTTCAGCAGCAGGGATGCATTTTGTCGACACCTAAGTTCCCACTCGTTTTACATTGTAAACAATGAACCACAAAGTATGAAGTTTGTTCTTTCCAATTTTTAGAAGTTTTTTCTCAAGAGATGGTAGAGCTGAAATAGCTATCGTATCATATAAACAAAATGTGTTGAAAATGCAAAGTGAGGTGCGATTGTCGACATAAATTTTACGTAGTCTTAAATTGAGTATTTTCAAATCAAATTATTTATCTGTACTATTGTATGGCTGGAATGATTTAGAAAGTGCCGAATAGCATGAATCCAAGTTTTTGCAAATAGGTGCCTTTAAACACATGATGTTAAAAATCTTTGGACCAAATGACAGCTTATGGATATTGTCGAATCTTGAGGCGATGTATAAGATTATTAGACTAAAATTGGAAATAAACTGAGATATCGAAGACGTGGTCGACCAAAAATAATGTGGCAAAGAAATGTGATTAAAGACGTTGATATGATGAGATGAGGAGTAAAGTAAAGCTGCTGTCTATAAATCATTAATTGACAATGTCCTTTATACGTTGATACCCAAGATTAATATGATGTTGATGAAGTATATAAATGTATGATCAATTCATAGTATCAAAGAAAATGTTTGATGCTCTTTGAGAGTTTGTTTTCCATATAAAATTCTTCTAATCAGTAACTATAAAAGTATTTCTATGAAGGGAAATAAATTTTCTTAGCATTTGGAAAAGCGGTAGCCTTTGGTAAATAACATTTGTCGTTCAAACAAATATCTCCTATGAATTAATTAATAAAATTCTAATAATGACGTTACCTGTTCATTGTACGTACAAATTTGTAAAACATTTTCTTACTTTTCCACTTAGTCATTCGGTAAAAATAGAAAAAAAAACAAAATTTTCATTTTTATTTTTCACGCTTTTTTTAATTCTTTTTAATTAATAAGTCGTGACTGTAACATGAAAAAATTGTGCATTAAAAGTAATTTAACTTATGCTCTGCACAAAATGCATATAATAATGCAACTTTGTTAATTTTTTTTTTTTTTTAGCTAAATATACACGTATTATTACGTACTCGCTTTTCTTGTTGCAGTTTTATTTGCGGTTCCTTATTTCTCTTAACGATGAGAAAAATAAATTAAAACAAAAAATAATTAATAAAAAAAAAAAAATGCCACAAAATACATTGAACTTTTAATTAAAAATGCAATAACTCATATAAAAAATGCAAAAATGTAAATGGGAATAATTGGTTTAAAACAAAAGCTCTTACATGCACTTTTATTTTCATTCCGCATCTTCAACTTTTCGGTTGGTTTTCAATAAAAATGGACACTGTTGCAGATCACAAAATAAATTCGTTTCATTTTTGGGCACCAAGATAAAGAACAAGTTTTTCTTAAATGCATAATAATATTCTTGTTACAAATCAGACTATATATATATATGTTATACAAAGACTGCCAGTTGCATGTGCATATCCATACCAAATGCATTTTGAAGTATTATTGACAAAAGCTTGAATTTGTAACACAACATACTATTTTTTGTACTGTTAAATAATTTGTTTTAAAGATGCGACCGTGAGACTCTTTTTAACAAACTTTGTATGCGTAACTCAGCATCTGTACACCAACGTCAATTCTCATAAAACTTCTCAAATATTTGCAGTCGTTTGCCAGCTCATAGACGAACCAAATCTTCATTAGTTTCATGTTTGAATATTGATTTCGTGTGAGTAGTATTTTACAAGTCATTTTAAATTCACCCTCATGTCTGACTCATATGCTGACAAATGTCGTCAGCGAAATCAAAATTTTCAAGGCAACCAGTTAGACCCCATCTGACACTATGTAGTTCAGAGTTTACTTTGATTATAATCCCATCAAAGACGAGCAGAAACAATAGTGGTAAAATAGTGTACATCCCTGGTTTTACATCTGAATTCACATCAAGAATATAGCCAAGCCTTTCACGATGCAAAACTGTACATTGGAAATTACGATATAGACCGTGAATCGCTATTCCATATATTTCTATAGAATTGTCAACATTAATATTTCGAATGCCTGTTTGAACTCGACAAACGACATATATATAATGGTGTTTTTCAATAAAAAAACTGTTCAATAATCATTCTTAATGTGATATGGTCTGTGCAATACCTATCAGGTCTGATAACCACCTGATCCCTTCCAATACCTAGTTTTAAAATATTATAAGCTGATACAGTCGTGCACAATAATTGCTATAATCTTGTTGAACATACTGGTCACTACCAGTACCAGGGAATACGGTGCAGTTAAGATGTATGCCAGTGATCGTGATGCTATGTTTAGTGAAGGTAGTAATGATGATGATGAAGATAATGATTTCCATTTATGTTGAAACTAGACGACTAAGGCGATTGAATAATTTACGAATATTGGTTGAATAGAAGAATGAATACTGGTGGATCCATTAGATAAATGTATAAGCATTCTAATTATCATATCAATAATCATTTGCATATTGGGTTCTAACATTTTTATATCGTATAAATAGTAAAATGTTATTATTACAAATATTGCATGTTAGTTATGACCTTCATTATAATTATAATTTTTTATATTTAGTTGTGTACCTTCTTATATATTTCCGATTTAATTATATTTATGATATTGCTGTTTATATGTTAATTATCTTATAATAAATTACACCATTACTCATCTGACAGGTTCTTTTATAATAAAAGTAGAAAAAAAAATCGAAATCAGAAATGAAAAAGAAAAGTAAACATACAAAACAAAAAAGCCCAAAATAAAAAAAAAAACAAAAAAACATTAAAATTGGGTACTAAATTTTTTTAGACAAATTTTGTAATACTCTTCGTCGCGTACGCTTAGATAGAACCTGAATAAAATCTACATAAATTTTAATTTCGTTTTGTAAATCCGTTTATGTTAATGTTTTGTGGCTGGATACCATCATAGCCTATTATACTATTCCATATATATATATATGTATATATTATATGATTGTTGACATTTTATCTATGGTACCTTCTCTATGTCTGTCCTTCAAATTAAAAATTTAAATAAATAAAACATAAACCTGTAGTAAACCTAAGATTTATGGCTAGATTTTCTATAATTTGAGTATGACCAACAATATTTTAATTGTTCTACATTCACATAGTCATTGGTATATTCAACACTAGTTTAAACCAGGTTCAACAAATTCAAAAAATAATAATTCAATTGATTTATTGTATTATATATGAGAAACTAATGATATTAAATTATACATCAATAGTCAAGGGCCTAAATCGACGTTTGTTTCAGAATTCTATTCGGTCAACTCTCAATTAAAAATATTAGCCGCTGATGGTGATGACCAAAACGTTGCTAACAGTTTGCAAACGAAAATATATGTTGAGAGCATTAACAGCCATCATAAAAACGTTATCGATGACTTCATCACAAACATAACTTTAAGAGTTCGTATTGATACTGCATTGTAATTCAGGATTCAGTCCCAGTCGCTACGTTTTTATCTCTGTCTCGATTTTCACACATAGATGCAGATGGTAAATCTTTGTTTTCTTAATCAATTTTCCGGTGTTTGTCGTACTCAATGATTTATGTAATCATACTATATACAGATGCGTATGTGAAATATTCGTAATTGAATTAAAACGTTATTGAGTGATTGATTTTTCTTTGGAATGAAAATTGAAACCTGCTACTGTTCGTGATATAAAGCATTTACGTGTTAATAAAATGATCGAAGCATTAAACGTTACAATGATAGTGGTAGCATTGCAAAACGTTATCGAGGTAGACATAAAAAATTTGCAACATCATCAGAAATGTTTCGAAGGGTATAAGAACAACAATTGAAAAAATCCAACCGCATATTATAGCAAAATTGGCTAATCAGTTAACGTGTCCGACTCAAGCGTACATACCGCACAGTAAATTTAAGTTGAAAATGCAAGATTTAAAATCGGTACAAATGGCAACAATACTTTAACGATCAAACTCATTGTCAAATTAAATATATATATTCACAATTGACACTTTTAACTGACATCATTTAGTCGCTCGATTCTATATATTCATGTCTTTCGTAGAAATGACTTTAGACTGATTAGTCTGAACGTTAAGCTCATTAATCTTTTTCTTTATGAATTATGAGTATTTCATCACTGTTTATAGCACATTTTGGAAATTTTGCTTCAATTATTATTATTGTCATTTTCATTAAATTATTTTCAAAATCAGTTTGAAGCAGATTTTTTTGTTAAAATATCCCGAAGTTGATAGATGGTCTATAATACGTTGTCTTTAGAAATAAAAATTCAATAAAAGTTGAATGTCTCCAAAGAAAATCGTTGATGTTGTGTGTGATAGTATATTTTCCATGTATATAATGGTTCAAGTCATTGGTATAAAATTGAAACATCCACTTAAGCAGAGATTACGTAGCGTGATAGATGTCACCACATTTAACAGTTCCAGGACATTTCACTTATTTGATTAAGTTGTTATTATGGAATTATGGATAAAACCGCATTTATGTGACTGTTATTGCATTTATCATGCAGTTAATGTTTACACATATGTATTATGCTAATTATTACCTGTCACAGGGGGGAAATTTAATATCCTTTACAACGGTATTTGTGGATTTTATTTTATTTTTACAAGAATTGATTATTTATTCAATCTCAAATTACATACTATGTTGGAATTTATTTACCTTTTTTTATCATACAATAAAAAATATGTACTCGACTCGTATATAATATACATCCATCCATGTATTCACAGAGGTTATATGTGTCTCCTCATACGTGTTCCTGGATAATAAAACAAAAGGTTATTGCTTTGTTGAGTATTAATTACCCTTTCAAAGAATAAAAACAAATAGATTTTTGTATGTGATTGAAATATAAGGTATTTTTGTTTCTGATTACTTGATTACAATTGAAAGTTTATAATATTTTACAAGATGTAAATCGTTTGAAGAACAAACATAATATTTTTGAACGCTTTGAGCGTATTAATGTGATTCTTATTATGACTAATCGTCTATATAGACTATCTGTGGTCTTATTCATAATGATGACTTATACTTAGTAATATATACTCATTATAATATAGGTATGACTGTTGAGTGTGGACGAAATATTTCACAAAATATTATATAGAAATTGGTGTCTATAGTAGTTCGGTTAATGGCTTAGAGTCTATAGTTTATACACATTAGCCTACCTATGAATACAGTGCTCTATATATTAAATTAATCCGATAAGTTTAATCCAGACATGGATATGACTAGGACAAATAGTCAATTAATATTTTCTAACTTAAATCTAGTGACAACAACATGGCGGCTGTGACAGATTGCTAAAGCGCAATATTAAAAGTAACGAATACTATGTGATAATACATGTATATGATACACACAGTATTAGTCGGAATTCTTCGAAAATAACATTGTATATATTGCTCACATTTCAACCCTCACTTCGCGCGGAAGCTTGGTATATCAAACAATAACTATCATTACTCACGATTTCTAGTCAGTATCTTCACCTCACTCCACATCTTACAAGTGGTGTCAGTTTTTGTGAGACAGTTCTCACTTCTACTACACTGGTAAATCCAATCTTAAATTCAATTTTGCCTCAAGATTCGACAATATCCAAAAATCTTGATTAAATATTATATATTTGGTTAAAAAAATCTTAAACAAATAATTTCTCTTGAATATACGCTATTTAAACTTGCGAGAATTTTGTGTGAACTACTAAAGTTCATATAGAACTCCGAACACCTGCCGCATCTTTTTGTATCCATGATTGGACATCCTTTTCAGCACCACCAACTCTTATTAAATAACTTTCCAACCCAATCTATATACCATGTGTTTGTTCTTAACCTTTGACATAACCCTATATCTAAGATGAGTAGATAGAAAAGTATTGCCTCAAAATATATTCCTACATTTTTTTAACTATTAGTGACATATTTATCGTCATAATCTCGATGATGGTGCCACTCGTTTTGTCACCGTCACACGATGATTGATTGCAAATAGTGCAGTACTTGGAAATGATGGATCATAAGTACATAAGTAAGTACTCATAGTATAAATAAATTATTCAAATATTTTACATACACGAGAAAAATTTAAATTATGCATGTACATATTAAAATAGTGATTCAATATATCTTACATATTATGAAGTTGTTTTTAATTTCTTCTTTAAGTACAACTACTAATATTAAATTGATTGTCTACACTTAATAATAAAAAAATTATTATTGAGTACTTATGTGTTTTGCTGCGCCACATTATACATGGGAATTTTGTGATGCAGGGTGTCACAAATGGATAATACATTGTGACGCTATATGCCTAAAACCACAAATTTGCTAAACCAAAGTTAAACTTTATACGATTTAACTTCGAATTAATCTTTAAGGTCGTATTTTTGTCCATGAATTTATCAAATACCAGTTTTCCATACGATTTTGAATGACATTCGTTCCTTATACAGTATAATTGTGACATGTGCCACATAAGTCAATTTAATGCCCTAAAAATATACCCAACTGACGGGAAATTGTTTTAAACAGCGCGCAGTAACTATTTTGTAGAAATTGAATGATCTAATGAAGCTAGTCTATTGTCATATTAATTAGTGTACAATCAGAGTTTTTAGTTTTAAAATTTGAAATGTGGTAAAACACTATTGCTACCACATACTTATTTTAAATAAATCGAGTATTCCGCGAATTTTAACTTACCGCATAATGTCAAGAAATTAGTTAATGGTAAATAAATACATGAAGTAGAGCACTTGTGGACATTTTTTTTTGTTTTTGACAACTAATGATGGCACTGAAATAGATTTTAGGTTCTATATGCTGAATACAGTCTGGTAGTTGTTACAAATTTCGTAGCATTGCGTGCTTTTAGAACTAATTTTTTATCCATAATTGTCAATCATAATTGTCAATCAAAGTAAGTGAAATTTGTTGGCTCTTACACTTAGGTGACCAATCAGTGATATTTCAATATAGGACTGAAATCGCTTGGGTAATATAATCATTGTTTGTCTAAGTTGAACTCATGGCTGTATAATGCTTTGTGAATAATATTTTAATGAATTACTCCAGCTTCTCACAAACTGTTTAGCGAAGCCACCAATTCATTGAACAAATTCTGAAAATCATAGTATGCACTCTGTAATAATAATATCATCTTAACATATCTGCATATGTTTATGAATACATACATTTCATAACATATGATAAACATCTACAGTCATTGTTATTTAAGAGCGGCCAAAGTCTATGGCCAATTTAAACTAATCTACAAGACTATATAAAATAATAATAATAATAATAATAATAATAATAAGAATAACAACAATCAAAATGACGACCAATTGATAAATAAATTTGACACTCAAAAATATGATGTTATGGAATTGATGATGATGGGGGGACCTCTTCGCTTTTCGCTTTTATTAGCAGCATACACAACATTAAATTGAGATGGAAGCAAACAATACGCCATATATAAGTATATTATACGGTCTTAAATTGAAGATGACATCGTGAGGGTCTAAAAATTGATTTATTTAACAATACGAAAAGAGATCTATAAATGAAAAAAAAAAATAAAAAAAATAGAAGTAAAAATATGTTCTTCGTTCCTTTATGAACGCGAGAGACATTAATTAATTAAATTGTATTTACTAGTTCAAGTGCAATTTAAATTATTTTTTTATATTATTTTTCGTTGTAATTTTAAATGACGTAAATTGATAATAATTAATAATGTTCTGTATTTTTGATTAATTTCCATTTTATATTTTTTTTTTGGTTGGTGTTTTAAATTTTTAGTTTATGACTAAAAACTTGAAAAGATATACATTCGATATTCTTGACTTGATGGAGATTCAGGTGGAAAAGTCGAGTCACATGAATTCATCATCAAACATATTTCTGGACTATAAATTCACTTCACAACATATCTAACTTACACTTGTATCGAGTCTCTTTAACGATATTGTTCTTCGTCTCGTTACTTTTGGTCGGCCAGGTCCTCTGCTACCCTAAGGATTCTAGTCCAACGTATATCTTGAGTTATCATTGACAAAATTGTACTGATAATCGCTTCAGTCTTTACAAACACACATTTCACATTGTATTTGGCGAAAACATTCTTAATATGTGTCTAAAGTATTTATTGATGAAAACTTGGATTTGTGACATTATGATATTCGTCACTAAGTCTCACAACCATACAATACTATCGATAACAATTTTCTTTTCAGCACTATCATCTCGTGCTAAATAACTTCTCAGATACTAAAAGTCGTGTCTAACTTCTCTATTACGACTTGCCATCGACAAACCAATCTTCATTACTTCCGTCTTTATAACAATTATGCGCAGTGCACTTGGTTAGTCACCGCGAAGCATATTCATTAATATGGAACGCGGTATATTTTGATATGCCTGCTTTGAAAGTAATATGTCTGTTTATTACCAGCAATGTTCCCACACACTGGAATCCCATAGCAGTGGAACATCGCTCGTGTACCACAGGGCAACTTTTCTATCCCCTGACACGTATAAGTAACCAAATAGATCACATAATAAATTAGCAGAAAGTTTAGAATGACACTGTTGGATGCAAGCAAGTTTCGAGGTGCGGATATTTCTATTACTGTCGAATATTTTAGTTAGAAAAATAACGAAACAATTGAAGTGCATTAACCGAAAAAGGACTTAAGCATAATAACTCAATTCATTGTATCCGTGGTTACATTTGGCATATTGTAATATTTAAGCACTCAATATGGGAGAGCCTACCTCCAGCAATGGATTTGCAGATATCAGATGTTATTTTGATGATGATGATGATGATGATGATGATTGTATTTTTAGTTTAATGTACAAAATATAGTATTTTGTTAGTTTATGGATAATTAACATAACTAAATCCCTCACGAGTTACTATATAATCCAAATTTTATTTAAGTTCATAAGACTTCAACGAAATAAAAAATGAAGATGAAAAGTGTACATATTTATTTATGAAAGATAATAATTCTTCATGTAAATTTTTATATGTGGCATTAATTTACGTTTTTTTGGATTTTTTGTTTTTTTTTTTATATTTGATAAGAAATTCAAACTAATTAAAAATCTGCCGTAAATTTTAATGAAAAAATTAAATTATAACTTCAAATGATAAAAATAATGACATTTTTTATGTTTGAATAGATAAGCCAAAAATGTGTTTAATTTAATTAGAATTTTTCATTCTTCTTTTCCTTTTTTATTTTTACACAATGCAAATAAAATCTTCCGAAATAAATAAATAAAATCTTATCGAAATTGGGGTTATACATCAAAAATAAATATCATGCACTTTTTAAATAAAAAATAAAATTCATGAATAAAAAATGAGCGAGTATCGTATAAAAGAATGCATCAAAATAATTAATTGCAAATACAAAAAAATGCATCAGAAAAATAGATTATCTTCATTTAGTTATTGGAGAATGTAAATAAATCATCATCATAACCTTTAGTCAGTGTCTGAGCAAAAGGCATCAGCGAACAACAACCTTTGTTCACAATTTCTAGCAAATACTTTTACATCATTCCACACTTACTTCTTTAATGACAGTTCTTCGACCAGGTCTTCTGTTACCCTATGGTACATTCCCGCTTAACATTTTAATTTCCATCAAATATACCATCAAGTACACCGCGATGCGATAGTCTGAATCGTGAGTTTTCAAAGACAATAAATCAAGCTAATCAATTTGTGCACATCAGCATCAATACCATCGGTTCTTGAGGTTCGATATTCGACAATGATTATTAGCTTGTGTATCCTAATAATATTTGATTTAATGCCAGAATTGATCTTATCTTATATATAATAATTACTATAACAACCATTTTTATTTTAGTTAGGTGGTTTACTGTAGTGCACGAGATGTTCATTGGGAGTAAAAAATAAAATCACCAACTCAGCTAAAACAATTCCACTAACCTTTTTTAGCACTTTGGGCTTGTAACTTGTATTGGAAAAACTGCTAAAGAAATTAACAGATATAAAGTCGACCTTTTTTAACTAAGCGAACTTCGGGTGAAACAGTGTTATTTTCAAGGAAATTCGAATCACATAAATTATAGTAGAGTTGTTTTATTACTAAGCAAAACAATAAAGTGAGAATGGAACACATTTGAATATAGCACACCTCAAGAATGCTGAGTTTGTGTCTCTCTTTCTTCCAAATTGTGTACGTTTCCACAAGCCAAATGTGGTCATCGTGTTCGTGTTAAATTCGAGACGTAGAGAAGGTGTTTCAATTTTTGTTAAAAAAAATTAACTTCTGATAATCATGTTCTCTATTAAAACGGAATTTCAAAATTCTGTAAAATGCAATGAAATCATCCACATATTGATGCATCCTTGTTGATTTGATAGCGAACTTATATGCAGTTGCATTTCGATAGCTGGTGGTTTCTGCACCCAAATAACGGAAGCTCATAACTTGCTCAATTGGTATGTTATCTACCATTAGTTTGCATCTTACTTGTTCTTTGGCTATAACAATTGATTTTGTTTTCATGGTAGATATCAATATGTTTAAGCTTTCAGCATCTTGTATAAATGCAAATTATAGACGTTGAAAACCATCCTCATTTTTTGCAATCGTCCTCATAACAAATGATCAGCTTTTAATTTACTTTAATTTGCGTTGTGTTATTAACATTTATTTGCTGTATTAGACCAGCAGATAAACAAAGTTATATGTACGACAGGATCAGCTCAGTTGTGCAACTGGGTATTCGAAAAGAATTGGTAGGTTAATGACATGGTATGTCCGGCTTGTACAAACCCTATCAATGCATTAAGGATTATTGTTGAGTAGTCGATTGAATTGCCAACACCATTGTATATGTTATTTATTGTCAAAAATTTTAGCCTTCGTTATGCATACAAAGTTTTTTTTTGATCAAATACAATTTCAGAATTTTTGGAGACTGGCAGATCTGAATTGTCAACTGAAGAAAGTAGAATTAGATCGGCCATACACTGAGGAGACCGATCGGTGATACTGTAAAATGTACACTTGACGCCAGGGTACTAGAAGAGACTCGAGAACGACCAAATCTTTTATAAAGTTTAAAATGGACACAAATGTCATAGGGTTAGTATAGTTTTTTCTTTGTGAAACAATTCGTTAGATTGTATGTGAGACATGAGTAAGTTGCGAATCTATCTGCTCTCCTTAAACTCGGTTGGAAATTTATTAAATAATCGTCCTTTTAAGTTATAAAAAAACTGAAACTTGACACCCAATAACTTATTTCATTTTTAAGTACGGTTGATGAACAATAATTTCAAATCGATTAAAAATTCGAATAAAAAATTCTATTTAGTTGCATTTCTTTGAAATTCATATATTAATTATTAAAAATGTCATTCAAATTAAAGTTGTGGAAAATATTTCTCATTTCGTTAGGGGTGAATTGATTTTTGAAAAAAAAATAATTTTGAAACAAAAGAATGTATACGATGTATCAATTCTGGCGACATTTAAAGAATCACATGCTGATTGTCCAAAAGATAATGTCATAATTTTGTACAGCAACTCAGTTTAAGGGTTTAAAAGTAAAATTAAAAAAAATATTAATCTATTTGAGTGACATACTGTAGATTTAGGATAAACCATCATAATTTAAAACAAGCACATGTATTTCTGCTAAATTACTAAGCACATTGAGTTGACGAGAAAAATTTCGTTATTCTTGTAGTTTGCTAAATTTCAATATTTGAGCAAGTTTTTTACTTCTTACTTGTTTTTTTTTTCAATGAAATTCAATTTTTTTTTCACTTCTTTTAACAAATAAAGCATTTATTTGCTATCTAAATAATTAAAATTAATATTTTTTTAAAAATATTACAAACTCAATTGAAGAAATTTGTTATTGCTGAGGAGACAACGTATGCACTTGTATAGGAACCAAAAAAAAAAAAATTACACAACATGTTTAAATAATCTGTTTTACATTCATATCACATTGGTAAAATGGGCATTTTTCGGGTTCTCTTCATTGGAAATGTATAATAAAGTACATGCATTATTTTTAATAAACCCTGCCACTTGGATGGGTCGGGTCGTTCAACAAGTTTATAAGGAAAAGCATCCATTTTTTTTCTATGCTTGTAATATGATATTTTCATTATTATTATTATTATTTTGCTAAAGGAACAAATAATGAAGACAAAGTCTTTAATATTTCTCTTTGTTATTCATAGCATATTGCTGCCATGCATATGTAATATTACATTTTGAAAAACATATTTTTATTAAACATAAGAAATAAGAATAAGAATTGAAAGTTATCTTCATTTGGTAGATATTCTTTGTCCTCAATATAGCATTTCTGAATAGCATCACAAGTTTAAGCTGCAAAACAATTCAAGTAACGACTCGTCTTTTGAGATTAGCCACGCATGGAATCGTTATTATCATCTTAATAATAATGAAAATGTTGCTCAGGTATTCGATGATCGAAACAAGTGGTATCCAATATATCATGTAATTTTTAGGCACTGGGAACGAAGTTCCAAGGGTCTATTGTATTTGATTCCGTTCATGTAAC